>JXSR01S039662.1:0-15372 GCA_000969725.1 Ophiothrix spiculata | reverse complement strand
AGGGTGTACATAAACACATATACACCACATCTGAGCCTTTCCGGAGGATGGATGGCTCAGTGTATGAGTAGATTGAGATGGATTTCTACTCAAGTCGGAGAGGAAAGAGGGAAGCACGTCTGGCTCTGACGCTACCCATTGACCCCCATCCGTACACGCCTTCCCACTATGCACACCGTGTACTTGACGACCGGCGGGTGGTGGCGCTTGACGGCCAATAGTAGAGGACTCAGCCGGTAGTAGAAGGACTCGCTTGTCTTGGCTACAATAACTAAACTTAACTCAAATGTTAACTACCAAAATTGTTGCTACTTATTTTCCATGTAAATAAGTTTTTTTTGCAACATACAAGGTTATAAATAACATTGTATTGGAAATGGCCAATTTTGTTTATAAATCGGTCTTTAATTTTGAAACCAAACACTTTATTCCAAATGTTGCAATAAATGTTTTCATTTTCCTAGTATCGAATGCAAGATGTTTCATCCGAATTTTCATTTAATAGCTTATATATAATTTTGGTTGGCATATTTGTAATGTGTTTATGTTTGGGGTCTACATAGATTAAGGTTTCGGATCTCTTCTTTGACGAATCAATAGTATTTTGTTTCAAATTTTCTTTCCATTCTATTGGAATTGCATTTAGACTTTATAAAAATAGAAAACATTTTTTACACATTTAACCTTGTCAGACAATTTTGTCAGAGTGATAAATTGTTTATTATCAATTAAATCACTTAATTTGATAATATCAGCTGCAATCCATTCTGCAAAATACAAAACTTTTCCATTAAATCTTATCTTATCGTTACCCCATATAATTTCATCCTTAGTGATTGACCCGTGATCTAAATTTCCTCTTTTTGTATCCTGCAGAATATACCAAGCTTTCAAGACATCTTGATATAATGTAGGCATTTTCTGTTTGCAAATATCTGGTATGTCTCTAGCTTTAAGTTCGAGAACTATGGGCAATCCCCTGAGTGGCTTGAATAAACGTTTAACCATATTTCCCCATACACAATGCTTATTTGATAGCAGCAATCTTGATATCCATCTAGTTTTTAAAGCATTAACCTGACATTGAATATTTATCATTTTTAGACCACCAGAATCAAAATCTTGGGTCGTGAATACTCTTTTTACCTTTTCTTTCCCAGAGTCCCAAAGAAATTTATATATCATCTTATTGATGTTCGCAAAAACAAAGTTGGGTACATTTATACATGTTCTTATTATGACTGTTTAATATAGCAATTATGTACTATAACATTTATCTAACAATGTCTAAAAAAGTAAACTACAAGGTCAAATATGACCATATGATTAGGATATTGACATAGAAATGCTATTTTAGTGATGTGAAAGCATTTTCAAAAATTTGTATGCATTTATATTTTATAAATATGATTAACAGAAGGCAGCACATGGAGTTGGGATGTTCTTATTCTAGCGTATTCAATTGCAAAATTTACTGGAGCTTTTTTCTAATTAAATTCATGGCATTTAATGAATATTTTAAAGAGAATTCTAGAAAGATTTAAAAATACTTGCACTGTAAAAACTATAAAAAAGGCACTTATTTGGTCAAAATATTTGTGTTTTTACCAGCAGCAAACTTGTTGACTTGTAATCAGCTTCTGTTGGGGGAACGTCTCCCCCCAAGACTCCCCCTTGTGCACATATCTTCATATCTGTCTAAAATTCTCTTTAAAGTATTCACCAAATGGCACAAAATCAATTCAAAATTCTTTCAGCTTCTGAGAGGGGAACATCGCCCCCCCCCCCTCAGACTCCCCCTGTGCAAATACCTTCATATCAGTCTAGCATTCTGTTTATAGAGTGTTCATCAAATGCCACGAAATCAATTCAAAAATCAAAAATCTTCAGCTTCTGAGGAGAACATCCCCCCTCAGACTGCCCTCCCATGTGCAAATATCTTCATCAGCATGCTCTTTTAAGTATTCACCAAATGCCACAAAATCAATTCAAAAATCAAAAATCTTTCAGCTTATGCGGGGGAAACATCCCCCTCGGACTCCCCCTGTGCAAATATCTTCATATCTGTCTAGCATTCTCTTTATAGAGTATCCACCAAATGCCACGAAATCAATTCAAAAATCAAAAATCGTCAGCTTCTGACGGAGAACATTCCACCTCAGACTGCCCTCTTTTAAGTATTCAACAAATGCCACGAAATAAATTTAAAAATCTTTCAGCTTATGAGGGGAGAACATTCCCCCCTCAGACTGCCTCCCCCCCCCCCTGTGCAAATATCTTCATCACAAGTGTTAGATTCACCAAATGCCACAAAATCAATTCAAAAATCAAAAATCTTTCAGCTTATGCGGGGGAAACATCCCCCTCGGACTCCCCCTGTGCAAATATCTTCATATCTGTCTAGCATTCTCTTTATAGAGTATCCACCAAATGCCACGAAATCAATTCAAAAATCAAAAATCGTCAGCTTCTGACGGAGAACATTCCACCTCAGACTGCCCTCTTTTAAGTATTCAACAAATGCCACGAAATAAATTTAAAAATCTTTCAGCTTATGAGGGGAGAACATTCCCCCCTCAGACTGCCCCCCCCCCCCCGTGCAAATATCTTCATCAGCATTCTCTTTTAAGTATTCACCAAATGCCACAAAATCAATTCAAAATCAGAAATCTTTCAGCTTCTGAGGGGGGAATATCCCCCCTCAGACTACCCACCCCCCTGTGCAAATATCTTCATATCTGTCTAGAATTCTCTTTAAAGTATTTACCAAAAACCATGAAATCAATTCAAAAATTCAAAATCTGTCAGCTTCCTCAGACTTCCCCCTGTCAAGCCAAGTGCGCTGCGCACGTTGGCGCTGTCACGCTAACTTTAGTCGGCAAATCTGCCACATTTATTTGGAAAATTAAGCTGGTACAACCCCCCATCGAAATGCTTCTGGCTACGGGCCTGTCCGCTTCCCCATCTTTTGCTCAATTTGAAAGGGCAAAAACAATGGAATTATGTTAAAACATAATGAGTTTTATTGTATTAATTATAATATCAATATTAAATAGCCATAATTTTACAGTCCTTTGTCTTACACTGGGTGAAAGATAAACACTAAAAAAGAATATTTGAAAAGTAATACCATATAATAGGTGTTACTTTTCAAATATTCTAGAGAATATTTCAAAAATACTTAGCTGACTGACCAGCTGAAATTTAGCGCTTATTTTAGCAGGACAGAAGTTTGGATAGGACAAATTGTGTTTTCAATATATAGCATAAGGCAAATTGATGTCAGTAAGTCCATTTAGCAATATTGTTTTCTTTATTGATATGGATATAATGATAGCCTAATAGGTTTACTTTCCACACTTTGCACCAATGAGTTCCGGTGTAGCAGGAATGTAAGTCCCCCGTTCTTATTGTCTGGGTACTACAGTAAAGTATAGGCTAACAACTCTCACGCAACATTAGTTTCACGCATTACTCCGTTATGGTCTATGGAAGGCGGACTACCATTTCAGGGGGACTAAGATTCCTTTCACGCTGGGTTTGATTCCTGGTCCCAGCACTGTATGTGCATTTGATTTTCAAGTTTTTCTTCGGACACTCTAGTCTTCCTCCTAAATCCAAAACATATAGAGAAAAATCTTGGATCCAATGGAAATAAGCTTCATTATCAGCTTTCTTGGGTTATCTTTGGTGATTAGCCTAAAGAATCCTTTCTTTCACAACAAAGTCCAAAATTAAGCAACATTACAGGAATTTTGGTTAGGATATATTATGCCCTGTTTTTATAATAGCTCTCAAAAATGTGCATCAGAAAGAATGAAAATATTTCCAAACTCCTTTTTTTATTAGCCTGATTCCAATAGCTTTTCTGTCATGTTCCATCATAGTGTAAACAAGCCCCTTTTCAATGTATATTTGCTTGCATATAAAACATTTCCTGATTTCAGACAGTACCCCTTCCCTTCTTTAGGATCTCATATTGTTAGTTTTGCTGACTTAATCTTTGGTGGCTAAGAAAGCAATTACAATTTAATGCAACCACCACTATTGAATGTTTAAGTAATGAATAATTTTGATTGAAATATTGGAAAATAACTACTGGACATTCAAGATATTGAGGTAGTAGGATTAGTATCTGCAAATAATAGTTTTTTACAACAACAAATTTTCAAAATTAGGATTATATGAAGATGTGCAATCATTTGCCTTGCAACAGAGTAGAAACTGATAGAAACTTTTATGAAAATCCACTTACTATTTTTAGTAGTGACGTTTCACATCCAACGTAACTACTAAATATAGTAAGTGGATTTTCATAAAAGAACACTTATCGAAATGTTTACTGCAAAATCCTAATGAACCTTTTCAATGAGTAGCAGCTTTTCTTCAAAATTTACTCAACGCAAGTCACATTGGGTTACTGACCACTTGAGGGTATAATATTAATCATCATCTAATCTACATTCAGTATCATAGCTCTTGTATTATTTTGTAATTGTATCCACTTCCATATCTCTATTAATACTAATAACAATTTGAGAATACAAGTGCTTCAGAAATTTGAATATCTAAGTCCACTTTTCGTGATTAAGGATAGAGTATAATATTTATGCAGATTAACCAAACTATAAGACACCCATATTATATTTCACTCCCTGTACAACCTATGTATTGGTACAGCATTCATTTAACAACATGTGGAGAACATGTTATTTTTAGCAAATATCTTACACTTGGATACAAAAAACAGCTATTATTACAAGACTTCACACTTAATACAAACCATAGGTGCCTATCAGACAAACTTGATGCATTGTTATGCTGACCACACACAATATGAAACCACAAACTCAATTTGATTTCTGTGTCAAATATTTGTGATAAATCGGAAACGTACACCTGAACTATCCTACATTTACAGGTAATTACTTATTTGACCAGAAACCCTACATACAACCTTGTACAAAGCAACAGATATCTGAAAAATTGAATTTACTGTGTTGACTGGTTGCAAGGGTTCAAAAAATATACATTTTCCTTTTTATTATTCATACTATTCATGCAGATTAACCAAACTATAAGACACCCATATTATATTTCACTCCCTGTACAAATTATGTATTGGTAGGAGAACATGTTATTTTTTAAGCAAATAACTTACACTTAGGGTTCAACAAATACATCCATTATTGTGAGACATTACACTGAACACACAACATATATGCCTATCAGACATACTTGATGCATTGTTATGCTGATCACACACAATAAGAAACCACAAACCAAATTTGACTTTTGTGTCAAATACTTGGTGTTTTTTTTATACATTGTGAAAATGGAAAACATACACCTGAACTATCAAGCATTTACAGGCAATTAATTTTTGGACCAGAAACCTACCAACAACAAATTGGCACCTCATAAAATGCAATAAATATCAAGAAAAATCAAATTTATCTGTTAACTGGTTGCAATTAAATTGTGAAGTGAACACACCTTAACCCTTTCAAATAACATATGTGAAATTGTTGTACATCTGAGTATTTTCTGTGTCTCTGGTCAAAATTTCATAACATGGGCACACTCATAATAGCCAATGTTATGCATTTAACAAATCTATCAAATTTAATTCAAATACACACTAAACATACATTTCATTGTTCTCTTTAATTAAGCAATACCTACACAACACTGTAGCATGAATGGAAAATATCAACTCAAAATGTGTCTACAGACATCAATAACATACAATCAAATATTGACATATGAGGTCTTGCTCTTTTCAATTTGCAATTATCAAGAAACCAAGTTTCTGATTCAAAGCCTACTTCAAGAATTTCCCTCATGGCTCACGCAATCTGTTGCTTACCTTGCAATGAGAGTACAGAGTGTAAATTAAATTGGAGTTGGTGTGTGATGAAGAGTTCAAGAGGTATTGAATTGGCACGTAGCTAGTATGCCTCAAGCTCTCTGCAAGCATATTAGAGAATTATGTGCTGCTAACAATTTACTCTCAAGTCTTGAGTTGCTTCATGGAAAGTTGAATATATAGCACTTTCTATACAGGATGTATCAAAAAGAAGTTTACAGTGATTCAAGTGACCCCACTTCAAAAAGTATGATACATTCTCTAAATTTGTTTTTAATTATAAGTAATAGAGACCATTATCTTTCCATAACAGAAAAAATTACAGTCATACAACAACTGAAACGAAAATTATGGGCAATTTTGTAAATTGTAAATAAAATCAGCTGTGCAAAGATTTCCTGGTTCCAAACTTGCAAATTTGACTGAAGGTAACATCTTTTAGCTTAAAAGAAGATCAAATAGGACGAAACAAATAACTTCTGACGTTTGGAGGCTAAATCCTATCCATTTTTGCCTTGTAATTACAGTTTGAATAAACTTTGGATATTTGACCATTGTCTGCTATTTTTACCACTTCATTTACAAGGCTATTTCACTGTCCACACATTAAAGAAAACAACTTCCCTAGATACTTAAATTCAAAACTGTCGTGGCATCAGTAATGGTTTTCCAATATCAATTGGTTTGAAGTCCTAAGGTCTCTTCCATAAGTGTTAGTTTAAGCCAAAGATATTAACGAATTGGTCGACATCTTTTGATCAATGTTTAAAACTAATTGCCAAAAAGTGTCGCACTTTGTTAGCAGAGCCCTAATCTGACATGCAGGTAATGTTAAAGTTCTCTAGTCTTCGTAAAAAGGGGAAAACATAAGGATCCGTACTTGTTTTTATTGTCTTTGCGCAACCAGTTTTATTTACAATTAACAAAATTGACCATAATTTTCGTTCTGGTTGTCGCACATATGTAATTTTTTCTGTTTTTGAAAGATAATGGTCTCTATTACTTATAATTAAAAACAGATTTAGAGAATGTATCATACTTTTTGAAATGGAGGCACTTTAATCACTGTAAACTTCTTTTTGATACACCCTGTATACAAACATGAGTGTTTACTGTATTTTACATATCCGATGTTTACTTTTGTCCCAAAAAATGGTTACATGTAGAAAAATAACCGTGTGCTAAAACTATAGTAGCTAGAGAAACAAAACTTTGTACAAATTATATTACAACCCTCTTCTAGATACTCATGAACTTTCAAGATCACAGTATTATTAGTGTTTGAGTTATTAACAAAGGTAGATACCTATGTCAGAAATGCATTTGTTCCAAATTCAAGAAAATAATAAGCATCACGTTTTGTGATATTTTAATGTGCATTTTTTTTTCTAAACTATCATGATCAGACTTCACATTGAACCAAGTATGATACAATTTTTAATGAATAATAATTGATCTTATTTCAGTATATCCATTATGCAAATTAGGGATACCTGCATTCCAGAATGAGTTGTTTATATTGAACCTGTCAATCAAGTTGTGATGCGAAAGTTGATGAATGCGCATAAAGCACAATCAAGATTTTTAATGGGTAACATTAATTCTTTAACTGTTAAAACATGATAATCTTGAATTTATAGGATATGTTTAAATTATCATTTTCTTTAATTAGTAGTAATTAGTAATTTAAAGTCCGATCGACATTTAGAAATATCAGAAATAACCACATTTTGAATTGATGGCCATTTTTGCCCAAAATCAGATTTCAACATAATATTTGGACCTGTAGTAATTTATGACGTAATAATTACGTAACAACTTTTCAAATATTCATGATTTGGGTATCATTGGGAAGACAAAACCCTACCCTATACTATGGTATACAACAACCCAAGTTTGGGTTTGTCAATTTTAAGTTCACATGGGATTGAACGAGGGTTAAAATTACATGATTACATCAAACGAACATGCTTCTGATTTTGTTTAATTTTGAAAAAATACGTTTTTGACATAGGTATCTATCTTTGTTGATTACTCAAAAAATAATAATGCGGTGATATTAGAATTTTGCAAACATCTAGCGGAGAGATGTAGCATAAGTCATGCTAAGTTTGAATTCTCCAGCTGCTATACTTTTTGCAATCGGTCATTTTTCTACATGTAACCATTTTTTGGGACACCTGGTATTTGCTTATACAAAAAGATGTTAAATTTGTATTTGTGGTATCCACCACTGCTGTACTTCTCAGAAGGAATGTAGCAAATGAAATTAACCTGTAACAACACACCAGGGGCATGATTTTTTTAAAGTATTGAATTAAATGATGTGATTTGTTGGTGATGTCAACATGAGTCAAATAAAACTAATCGTTCTCCTAGAATGAAAGATTGAAATCTTTAACCTTCATCAAATTTATACCAAGAATCAATAGGATTTCAATCTGTGAGAAGTGATAATCAATCCATCAGAGTAATTTCAAACTACAAATAGTATATTCTCAACTAAACGATCGTAATATCAACCTTTTTTAAACTGAAATTTCAATCTTTTTCGAAATGTGTCCCTACTTCAAGTTTGTCTCAATTGAAGTGTGCATAAATTTCTAAAAATAACAAGTCAATCAAGAGAGGTTTGAATAAGGGACAAAGATAGGGGTTATCTTGGTTTATCTTCAATTTTACTAGTCTGTAGTCCATCTATAGTCTAAATTCTCAGCTAAGTGCAGTGAGAATGCAACTTGGTCCAGTAGTCTAAAGTCTAAATATGGAGTTTTATCCATAAGATTTTTAACAGATTTCTAACTTAATCTTGGAACTTAACAGAGAGTTTCTGCGATATGAGAATGCAGTCTATTTTAACTGAGAGTTGAATATTGTATGCAAACAAAGGAGCTTGAATGACCTTCAACTTAACCTTAAGGTAATCAAAAATGCATTTATTGCCCCCTCTTGTGGACAGAGCTCTGACTTAGCAGATGGTTTAACTCATAGATTAGAGGGGAGATAGCTGACTCTGTATACCATTCCATGTAATGACATTTCTGGTATGGTTAACTTTAGGGTCAAGTCTTCCTGAGCAAAAATCTTAGTGGAAATATGGCTACTGTAAACTAAACTGTCTCTTGCAACAACACAAAGGGAGTTTTATTTTATTAATAGATAGATGACTTCACGATTGCAACATCATATTACATAATACTCCCGGTTGTAATGACAGTTTTATACCACTTGATGTATAACTGAGTTGGCTAGGTTGAGAATGCTTGAGGCCTACTGACTGATTAGACTGTTGGACTAGGTTTACATAGCTCAAGGCATACTAACAGATAGGTTGTTTTGCTTAGGATGAGACTGATACATTAAGTGATGACAGATTATTAGCCTGGGTTATTATAGGCAGTAGGAATCACAATATTTAAAAAACTATAATGTGATATGATTTGTGATCAATGGAATCGTACAAAATTAAGTTCCTTCTGACAGAATAAAATTTGGCATCATATAAAACAATGAAGATGAGAGTAGTAAATTGGAAAATGAATTAAATTCAAAGGAGCATCATGATACACTTTTTATCCTCAAGGTCATCTCTATCAATATTGAGTTTTATAGCTGGTGATCCTTAACTGGTATATGATACAAACCCTAAACCATTCTTTTAATTGTGCTTGCATTTTTGATAAAAGTGAGAAAATATACCTTTTTCTACTTACTGTTTACATGCGGGGAAGCTTATAACTTAAAAAAATGGTCGGAATCAATCAATTATGGTGGGTTTTTTTTTTATTTAGCTAGAAACAATGTGATGTTTTCATCTCATCAGAATCATGAATTGCACCTTCAGATCTCATGTGCTCATCTTAACACAAATGGTTGCAAGTCCTTGATTCACTTTGGCCCAAGTAAGCTCCATTCCAAATCAAGCAAAATGTTAGGTTTTGCAGTTACTTCAAGGGTACTGATTCTTGATAAGAATAAACCACCACAGCCTGGATCAGATTTATATATCCCTTTCTCACGCATACTATATACGGCATTTAAAATGTTTAATTTTGAATACCACTCTCAATGTAAGCATAAACAATCAAAATCAACAAATTACACATTGGAAATGTGCAAGTTAATTCATCAGTACGTAGAAGAGCTAAATAACTAGGGTTAGCAATAAAAATTCCACAAATGACTGAAAAAAAACTCTGAGAGACATTATCTTTTTCTGTCGCTCAAGTAATAATAACACCATACATGCCACAGCTAAATATTTTCCGCCTTGTTCTGTTAGATCACAATATGCCCTACTTTGTTCCCATGAAAAGCATTGTATATCATCAGACTTATTATGTTATTAGGTAAGGCCTAAAAAAAAAATATGTTTGTTTGCCTTCCACGACCGACCCAAAAAATGCCAAAAATTAGGGTCGCGATTTTAGGGTTTTTTTTTTTTCAAACATGTAAAATATGAAAACTCAATATTTTCAATGGAAAACATAAAATATAGCAGTATAAAGTCATATTTAGTTGTATAAAATGCATATTTCCTCTAAATAATGACCCACAATACTTGATTAAGCCCTCCATTGCTTGGCACTTGCGATAAAATCCATGGAATGACATTCTTAAAGTATATGTGAAGAGTAAAAAAAAACAAAACAAAAAACAAAAAAGGACCGACCTACCGACCCCCCAAATTTTTGGTCATTAAGGGCAAACAAACATTTTTTTGGCCTAATAGTCACCATTTAGGTATCCGATCAGTATGTTTCACGATTCCGACTAAATAGTCATCTTCAAAATTAAAACAAAAACAAAAAATAAGCAAGATTTAACACTTGACATACTTTTACAAACATAAAGAATGTTTTCAAACTGGTTTTATTTTAAAGTTATTGAGGCACCTTGACAATGTGATGCTCTCTTTGCATTATATATCCTCAATGAGTCAATCACCAAAATTTATTGCCAAAATTGACTCATGTATCTATGTGACCTGGGTTGTAAATCACGTTCATTTCAGAGTATGCCTTTTTTTCTTAATATTCTCCTTTTTGCTTGAAAGTGTTCTACTTTGTTAAAATATCAAGCCTTAAATTAAAGTTTTGGGCTTTGTTTTGAAATTATCTATTTTACTTAATAAATTAAAATAAAATAAATGTTTGTTTCTTTCACTTGATTAACATGAATCCAGCAGCACCCAATCATAGATAGTTTCCATATTGCATAAGGCAAAAAAAAATTGTTTGGTTGCCCTCCAGAGCTTTTTTCAGAGAGGGTCGGTCGGTTGTTTTGTTGTGTGTTTTTTAATTGTTTTTTTTTAATACTCTTCCACGTACTGCTAGGTCAATCGGCCGCTCCAGCCTTCACAACTTCCCCTGCGACATCCAAATCAAAACAATCAAATACTTCTTGTAGTAATTTGGGACATCTTAAACATTTAGAGAGTTGAATATCGAAAAAAGCGAAAAATATAACTTTTTTTGGTAGTTTTCAGTAAGTTTTGCATATTTTTTTTGAAAAAAAAATCATAAAAAAAGAAGTTTGGGTCGGGCTGAAAAATAGGGTCGGTTGGTGGAGGGCAACCAAACAATTTTTTTTTTGGCCTAAGAACAAACAGGGAGTAACTAATAGTATCAAGCATGTACTCAAATAGAAGATAATAATGTTAAAAAAGCCAAATATACCCAGAACAGTAGAATGTAACTTTTCATGAAGTATACAATTCTATATAAATTCAAAAATGTGTATTGTATTTGGCCTCTTTTTGCAATGCCCAATAATTGTATAGAACATTTGATTTTAGACTTACAGACTGATTCATTAATGTTAATAATGTCACTCATGTCACTCACAAAATAACCAAAGTAGGGTTCAATTCATTCAATCTGCCTGCCATTTGTGACCAAGGACCCGGGGGGTACTCAGATCTTGGTTGGATACGGACGCGCGGCCAGAGTTTTCGACTACCACCCGTTTTGTAAACCTGAGGAAGCAAAAAAAGGCTACCCATATGTAAACCAATTTGACTTTAACAACCATTATTTAGACCATTTAATGCATTTTTACAATGTAAATTGCACTTCAAAAGTCCAATTTAGCAACCGATATGTAAACCAAAGGAAAAATTGGTCAAAAAATTGTCATTTTTATCTCACATTAAGATCCAAATTATTTTTTATGCTGCATACCCCAAAATGTTTAAATATTCAAATTTAAAAAATATTCCTTTTTTCAATTTCCCAACAATTTTTCAATTTTGCTCATTGCATTCTTCTACCCTGTTTTTTTCTCGGTAGGTTGCAAAAAAATAATGGTCACAAGTTTCGGGTGTGGCTGTCTGCCCCATCTGTTATGCCACAGTAACAGTTTTAATTAACATATTTATTTGTATATTAAAAAAATTAAACGTAAAAAAAGTAACATGTTTAAGTGAGGAAGCGTGTTAGCACAGCGGTACTTCCCTCGCTTTGCACCAATGAGCCCAGGACTATCGTGTATTTGATCCCTGGTCCTGGCGCTGTATATGCATTTGGTTCGCAGTCCATACTTGCTTCTGCAGGATTTTTTTCTGGGTACTCAGGTCTTTCTCCTGTCTACTGTCACCAGATTTGTCCATCATAGTCTGCCCCCACCCAGGTTATGGGAAGCTGCATAAGGGGTACATATTACAATCTAACTACCGATAGGATATGCGCTTGAAAAGGCTGCAAAAAGTGAAATGATTGTGCCGATCTACCTGCAGCGAATCATGAGTGGTTTCATCTTAATGGAAAATCACTATACAAAAACCAGTTATTATTATTATTATTAATAATTGTTATTATTAAGTGTTTTAAAAAATATTTAAAATCTTTTAAAACAAATCAAGACCATTTTAAAACAATTACACATTAACTTTGCTTTTCCTCATGTTTGCAATCAAGATTCATTCACCCAATAAATAGAACGCCAACCCCATAGAAAATTTCACAGTGTATCTATCTTTGCAATTCACTTGATCAACAGAGAGTAGGGCCAGTTCATCTTATTCTCTTGAATTTGATGAGATTACGTGTAGAAATCACTCCAAATATTGTAAGTTTTAATGACAAAGTAATCAAAGTTTGATTATCAAACTTATTTTAAATGATACTTAAGTATTTATAGCTTTCTAAAATTATTTGTTACACATTTTGATTTTACTAATTCATCATACAATATTTCCAAAGTGTAAAAAGAACTTGTAAAAGTGTATAAGTAATTGTAAAAAAACAATCTTTAAACAAGAAAATAGTGATGTATATTTGTATTAAAAATTAACAACCAAGCTGTCATTTTTTCAAACTGTTTTCAAACTGAAACAGCAAGTTTCACTTGTTGCCCATGTGTATAGTTTTCATCAATCATCTAGAAAGCCTTCATTTGAGCAAAACATTTTTAATCTTCTTAACTTCAGCAGATCACCATACAAGATAAATCGAGGGATAACTGTGATACTAAATTCACATAGACCATAACAAAAACTGATAAACTATTTAATAAAATAGTACATGGGTATTTATCATCAAATATTTATCATCATTTAGCACAAAATGTCATAATTTTAACCCAGTTCTGTCAAAACATTTTGCCTTAGGAAAGGGGTCATCAGAAGTGATATTTTGCAATACTGCTGCTCAACAACAAGATTATAGTTATTTTATTCTCTTTATCTTGAACACCATGGTTATATCTGAAATGAACAGGCAACAATGTTGCCAAAAAAGTAATTATACTCTCTGTTGACAAGCATGTTTATAGGACCAAAAATCATTTTGGGCAAATTTTGGGCAATATTTCAAAAAGGTTTAGTCAACAATCAAAAATTTGAGAAATTCCCAAACATGTGTCTCTAGATACTAAAAAGTAAAAGAGGCCCAACTTTTATTTTTGCAAAATTGGAAAAATATTGAAAGAAAATCAAACATGTCTATTATGTCATTACATTCAAATCAACAGCTATGTGGATTTTTTTTAATGTTAAAATTCTCTTTTTATTTTTCATACAACTGCTGAGAGTTTTGCATTTGTAAAGAATCCAAAAAGAAACTGTTACACTTCGATTTGTTTCTATACTACTCAAATTATAAAGTTCTGAGCCGAAAAAATAATTGCACATAATGTAAATTAATTGCACATAATTGCACATAATGTAAAGATTGGATTACTGTAATTCACTTATGTATGGTATTGATAAGAAGCAGCTTCATCGCCTTCAGGTCCTTCAAAACAAGTGCGCGCGTCTGATCTTGAGACAACCTACGCGCGCTCATGCTTCTCCATTACTCCATTCCCTTCATTGGTTGCCTGTTACCCAAAGGATTGAATACAAACTTCTCCTCATCACTTTTAAAGCTTTTCATCTTAATTCCCCTCAGTATCTCGCTTCTTATTTTCAGTTATACAAGACCGCTTATGCTCTTCGTTCCAGCTCAACCATCAAATTTCATGTGCCTCGCACCAATAAACAACATGGTGATCGTGCCCTGTCAGTTGCTGGTCCTTACTTATGGAATGAATTGCCTGTCAACATCCGTGGTCTTGAGCACATGTCTACTTTTAAAAGTCATTTAAAGTCACACCTGTATCCTAAACTGTAGTTTTCTCCTTTTTCTGTTTCTTTAGCGCCTTGCCTACTTTAGTAAAAGGCGCTCTATAAATCTCATTATTATTATTATTATTATTATAAATGGATATGTTTCCTGTGATATGGGCACAAAAGGTCTTTCAAAATCCGAAAATATCCCGCTTATTGAGCGAAGTAAGGAATTTTGGTAAAGCAACTAAGTTACCAATTTTGAACACAACGCGATAACAATGCTGCGCACACCATTGCTCAATACCCCGTAACTACCGCCGGATGTATCGATTACAAGCTGCTTCAATATTTCATGCCGTATAACGCTTAGCTCGTTATTTGATTAGGAATCCCAAATTGAACAGACAATAATTATCAATTAAATTGACTGAGATAAGATGATTCAGATAAAACTCGGATAAAACTCTTTAATAAATAAACTTTTATCAACTCAAGATGACTAAACGTCAAAAAAATTGCACTGAATAAACATTCAAAATAACCATGTTGTTGCTTCACATAATTTCAAATGAAAATATTGCACTGGTGCTTAAAATTAAAAGCTTAACATATTTTAACAAATTCCAACACCTTTCTTGAACATCTTAATTAGGCTCTCATCCATTCTCATTCTTCTTCCATGCGTATACTTTTGAGTTTGAAAAGCCCGCTCGTCCATAACTAAGAGGGACTAAAGCAGTAATTGGTACGGGCTAGCTTGGGGGTATTATGTGCTACGTTTTCCGCTGTGGATGTTTCACCGTAGCCTTCAAGATTGGTAAATTTAGTTGCCTTACCAAAAATCTTTACTTCGCCCCATAAGCGGGATATTCTTGGATTTTGGAAGACATTTTGTGCCCATATCACAGGAAACATATCCATTTACATTATGTGCAATTATTTTGGGCTGATA
>JXSR01S039658.1:4939-15860 GCA_000969725.1 Ophiothrix spiculata | reverse complement strand
TACGCAGTGCATTATGGGTATTATGCTTGCCAGATTGGGAACGGTGCTGCCGTATCAGGCAACCTTTCCTAAATGGGCAGTTGGACCGGACTGTTTGAGTAGGCCTACAAGTAACAAATGGTATTAGATTCAAAGGTGAACTCTAATTGTTAACTTAACTTTTAAAACAATTTCAAGTTATAAAATGTCTTACAAATGTACATCTCGAGACAGCTATTTTGTCCTCGTCCCCCATGTATTTAAATTTCTAATTTTGTCCTCGTCCCCTCTCCTGGTACACAACCCAGTCCAGGCCAGGACAACCGCTGCAGACAACAAAGACTGACAGTTGTACCAAATATTTTATAGCTCAAAAAATATGTTTGGACCTATAACTTAAGGTGTAGTTTTGTTTTAGAGGTATTGACAAAACATAGATTTTTTTGAAATCAGGGCTTTCAATATTGTGGACTACTTTCAAACATACATGCTGCCATGATGCTGGATATTAAAATGTACTTACCAGAAGCATTTGCCTTGCACTGGAATTTCGCTTTATGAAATCCTCATGATTATATTCCAAAATTACTTCAGACTGACATGTTTGAGTTGAAGTGTCTGATAACTCCATTCGCCTATCACAAATCGGCAAATCAAATCGAGATGGAAACATAGAATGCAGTGTTCTCTGCATACAGCAGTTGCATGAATTTGCAACTGCTTGATTTGCCATTTTGACAAGAAATGAGCAAGCATGTCTGAACAGCTCTGAAAATCGTTCCCCATTGTTTCAGTGCACTGGACATGAACAATACACAGATGAATGAATTTCTCATGAATTGCAATAAGAACCTATAATACCACCCTATAAATAACTTCACAATTAACAATTTCCCAACCATTCATCTTTTTTGTAAACAGCGTGTATTAAAACATGAAAGAAAACTGAACTGAATAGAAAAAATAATCACCTAAGCTCAATTATCGAGCAAAGCCTCTTACCATGTAACTATTATTTTCTAGTGATTTCAAAATGAGGGTAAAATATCTAATTGCTTGTGTGAAAGGTGTGGAAAATTGCCAGCTTATCTTAATACTTGCTTGGATAAGCTTAGTTCCTAATAAGTTAAATCCAGCGTGATGACAAATGTGTGGCCTTACTCACTCTAATGGTTTTATGGTCTTTGTATTGACTTGAATAGACCACTATGGTCAACAAATTCATTTTCACACTTTGTTATCGATTTTAGAATCTGCTTCGTATCTGTTTGCAACATTGGCGACATGCTTTAAAAAGCTCTTATGCCATATCAAATACTTAATATAATTAAACTTTATATGTCATTATCAATACCTATTATGGGCTGTTAAGCAGCGTGCATTACGTTTGATATGCCAGAATATTTTAGGAACGGGGGCACATAAAACATAAAAAATGTGGCTGGTGACATGGGGAAAAGTAACGATTTTGCATTTTCAGATAAATTGTTATCTACTTTCCTGAAATGATAAATTGTTTAGCTTCACATATGTTACTAATATGACTCTAATGTATCACTTAAATCACTCAAATCATTTGTAATATGTTTAACATCGTTAAACAGGCAACACGAACATGAGCGACACCAAAACGGCAAAGTCGCACACTTTATCGGAGAATAAGCCTAAAGGGATAAGAAGCAAGGCATTAGTCTTTTGTTAACCAGTCGTCCAGAGCGAGCAATGTCCTCTACGGCATCATGCTGCTAAGTGGGTATTTCCCCTATCCAGTCATCAAATATTAATCGATATTCAGTCTCATTTAGTTGTCAACCTTGTGAGGCGCGCTTGTTAAATTCTTGGCAATAGCATGTGTATGTTATTCCTCAAAAGATGTGAACGGAGTTCAGTATAATAGTTCACAGCTATTTATGAATCAAAGAATACCTGTCTGTATATACAAACCCATTTTTGTGCCCGTATTTCTACCTTTATGGTGTGAAAGGTGTACATTAAAATGTACTCAGTGCATTCTTGAATAGGAAATGCATGCATGAGTATTTCCATTTACATTCTGCTTTCACTCATTTACAATAAAATGGAACACAGTAAGGACTGTTTTTTGGTATAGATATAATGTTTCTGTAAATTTTGATAAAAAAAGTGATATGATATTGACCAATTTGCTCATATTTTACAAAAAATATTGTTTTTATGACTTAGTAAGATTTTTGAATTTTTTAACAGAGCAGCTTGCAATTTTGGAGTGGTTTTGGTTAAATGATGATTTGGAGTACAAAAACCGCCAAAAATACACAAACTCGGGAAATTCTCAGAACATTTATTGATAGCTGCCATATGTTGCTCACGGTGAAGTCATACAGACATATTGATATATATCACACACAGATTCGTTGTATCGCTGGTTCGATAATCAGCAGGAGCGATCAACAATCAATGGTAATCAATGCCGAAGCAGACTTGCTTAATACGTTCAGTGGCGTAGCCAGGATTTTCAATCAGGGGGGGCCACAAAAAGTCAAGTTACAAATTTGCCGACTATTAAAGCCACGATGTACTAAATTAAGCCAAACATATTTTGACTCAAAATCATATACAAAATACCAATTTCCTGCCACAAATTTATATTAAATATTTAGGAATTAAATTGTCCGAGCCAACTTTTTTGTTTGTTTCGTTTTAAAAATGTTAAAATTTGCGCCTATTTGGCGCAAAATTTTGAAAAATAGACATGTCAAAGTACCCACATTTGCAAAGAAAAAGACCACTGAGCACCAAGACAGCGCCTAATTTGCTTCCCATGTTTTCCACACACCCCTTCTAACCTTTACTTTTTTTATCATGTTTATATAAACCCAGGCAACTGCCCATAGGATGGACTTTTCGTCACAATTAAACAAGGTTGACTCACGGAGGTTGGCGCATTGTGAATTTTTTTGGTTTATAAAGATTGAATATTTTAGTGATTTTGCTGACTGAGTGTGGGCCTGAAGAACAATTCCAGTTGGCAAAAGTTTGTGACAATAAATGTACAGTATGCAAGATTAATGATGACCGAGCTGCCTGCTTCGGCCCACGCAGCAACATTTTCAACTTAAACTTATTTGCTAAATGGTCCAAGCAAATGTGCTTTAATCTTTCTAGCTCAAATGAGTCAAATGCTGCAAACACTGACACTTACCCTCACTAGCCCCCCTCCCCCACTTCTGTCTTCTCTTCTTTTTTCTCTCCCTTTGCCCTTTTCTTTCCTTTTCTTCATTTCCTTTTCTCTCTCTCTCCTCCTTTTCCCTTTTTCTGCAGTTTCAATTTGCAAACTGACAGTAATGTGCCGACTGAATTTTTCCCAGGGGTGGGGGTGGGGGCAGGGCCCCCGGACCCCCCTCTGGCTAAGCCACTGAATACGTTTTAGTTTCAGCATCTTCTCTGTTGAAAAGTTTCCGCATGACCAAAATGCGGATGAATCGCTCCAGGGACCGAATTAAATAAACACGTGGGTTTCCGGATATCCGCGCCGCAAACGAACCGGATAAAAGGAACCACTCTTTTTGAAAACCATCGATTCAAAACACACCGCGTGCGAAACGCATGCAGAATCACATTTTAAAAAACGGAAAGTACAAATTGAATTTCAGCTTCAATTCAATCCTATTTAATCTTATGCTTAAAATTATACTATTATTACACTCTTAAAAAGAAAGGATCAAATTTATCCGATAAAGTATCAAATATGAGCTTACCCCTTTCCGGATCAATTTTGACCCAAATTCTCCTCAAATGTGATACTTTTCGGATCAAACACACCCTTTTTTGATCCGAAAAGGATCAAATTTGAGGAGAATTTTGATCAAAATTGATCCGGAAAAGGGTAAGCTTATATTTGATATTTTATCGGTTTGTCATGATTACATTTATTTGATCCAATCCAGGGGAGCTCTGTCTTATGGACATTTAATTTGTGTCCAGAAAATGCTTCAAATTCATTTAAAATACTTAGAGCTTCTTTAATATAGTTTTTATCTTTACAAAAAAATCGTATGTGATGGCTTACACCGAAAGGGGGGGACTTTGAAGATGTTATCAATTTTGATGTTTTCATTTCATCTGTTGCATGATTTTATAAGCTGTAAAATGACACCTTACTTATTGAAATTGATCGAGGCAATCAAATTTTACAACAGAAAATCTGCTGAAAATTCTTATTATTTTCTTTATTTTTCGCTGCCTAGTTTCACCTGTATCTTAATAAGTTTTATGTCGCAAAGTCCCCCTTTTCGGTGTGAGTCATCACATATCATCCACAAAAAATAATACACATGCTCTATTATTATCACACTCACTATTTGGCAATTTCATCCCTTCAATGTTATTTGATTGTCTAATTTTGCATGCCAAACTCTCAATCGCAATTATAAATAGCAATCCTGCCGAACGCCAGTCTCTAAACAGAAGAAGCTTGATACAATACCATTTTGAATAACACAACTTGAAATGTCGTTTTAAATTGTCTTAATCCATTTGGTGAAACCAGAACCAAACTTATGAAATTCCAAAGCCTCTATCAGGTACTTTCTATTAATGCTATCAAATGATTTCTTAAAGTCTAAAAACCGGGATGCTGTGCTAATCCGTATACTTTTATTTATATATTCTTACATTTTCACCAATAAATCTTCCTTTTATAAATTATGGCCTGTTTGATCAGAACTTATTATGGAGGGGGTAACTTCATGTAATCTGTTTGCTAATACTTTTGTTGCAATTTTATAATCAACATTAATCAAAAGAAGTTCTCTCTCTAAATTGATCCTTTATGAATTAATGAAATGATACCTTTTGGATGGCTCGAAGCCATAATTCCCTGATTGAAACCTTCATTTAAAGATTCTACAACTAAATATTTAATTTTCCCTAAAATAATTTATAAATTTCAACTGTTAACCCATCATATCCAGGCCTCTTATTGTTACACATGTTGTTTAAAGTATTTTCACATCATTCATCAACTTGTAATTTACCTTCACATGTTTGCTTTTGATTCTGAGTTATTTTGTTTACGTGGCCGAGCGGTTAGAGCACGGGTCTCGGAATGCAGAGATTGTGGGTTCGAGCCCCGGGCCGGGCGGTTTTCGTCTCCTTGTTTCCTTGAGCAAGAAACTTTACCCTACTTGCTCCGTGGGCGGACAGTCACGTAAAGCCGTGGGTCCCTTGTACGAATAGACTCCTTCATGGGGTATGCATGTTATCATGCAAGTACTTGTCATTGATTGATTGATTGATTGATTGATTTACATTTGCCATAAAGTTGTTTTGCAATGACGTGTTTACATACTCATTTTTACTTTTACAATTTTTCGTAATACAACGCCTGTTCTTGTAATAATTGATCTTGATCTTAAATCAGCATACCAACTCCTCTTTTTAGTGCGGTTATTGTTTTTGAAACAACATGTTTCTTTCATAAGTTTAAAATTATTCTGTGTTTATTTCACCTTCTTATATCAATTTTCTTTTTGATCTTATTTTGGCTCCATTTGTTATGTTTTGCCAAGCAAGTTCAAGGTCTATTTTAGCTTGAACATATTTCTCATGATTTAACTCAGAATTATTTAAGGACATTTCTTCTTTACATTCTTTGACTTTTTGTTTCAACTCATTTTTACTACACATAGATCTCTTTTCATTCTTATAATACGACACAGAAAAGCATCTCATTTCATTTTTTAATCATATCCCACATATTTCCTTTGTCAAGGTATTCTTTACATTCATTCTGAAGATTCTGAATAAGGTGATGTATTTTTGATGTATATTTTCATCTTGCAGTAAGACATTATTAAATTCCCAAACACCTTAACCTTATATGATTTTATTAATATTGTTTGAAATTTTAAGGCCACGGTCCCTAAAAAATCTTGCTCATCTGAATGTCATGTGTCAAGTTTTTATCTATTTACACCTATGAAAATGTCACAATTTTAGCATACATATTATAGAGTCTCTAGTTTATACATGGAACTTTACTATATAGTGATTTCACGTCCATTATCAAAGTCAAAATGACGTCTGAATACTACTTTAGACCTTTTTTCGCCGAAACCTCATAATTTCATGAGCATGATGATGTTCGAACAACTCGACTGGTTTCAAATTTTGACAGATTGTAGGCTTAATATTTCTTATTGAATTACAAACAGCATTTTATAAATATGCTGAGTTGATTTTGAATGATAATGTAACAAACCCGGATTGTTTTGCCCGAAAATCCGGACGTGAATTACGACTCTGAGTTTGCCCTGTTTGAGCTGCGAACTGCCTGTTTTAAGTACCTACATTGTCTACATTTTGTCTGATATACTCATTCGCATAATTTACTTACACATTGAGCATTCCAGTGAGGCAAAAATTCCAATTTTTATGTAAGACATGGATGCCTTCAAAAACGCGAAGCGTATGGCTGAAGGCACCAATTACTCAGAAATATACAATTATGGATACGCTTCGTAATGCATGACTAACACCATAATCCATGGTTCGAGTCCCCGCAAAGGCAGTGGAAACTATTTATCTTTTCATGATTGAAAAATAGTTAGGATTCACATTTTCCTGAGCATATGGATTCTTTGTACCCTTAACCGATAAATGGTCTAACTTTGGTGCAGTGAATATTTTACATTCATTAATAATGTCCTCTAAAATTAGCGGTACGAATCAGTAATCTAGTGTCGAAATGCATTTTGGATTTTTTTTCTTTGCCACGTGAACCGATTTATATTTCTTTTCTTTGAATTTTTCTTCAACCAGGCATCATATAGTTCCAATTCATTTACAAATTCTTTTAAAACAAATTGCGATTTTAAATTCTTCATTCTGTCGGTATCTATATTGAAATATCCGCCAACAATATTATGACCGTCATTTCTGTTTTCTTGTATATATTCTTCAAGGAATGAAACAAATACACATTTTTCTTTTTCGTTGTTTGGACCATAAATATTCCATAAATTAAATATTTCATCATTTTTCTGGATGGTGACACTTAAAAAATATTCAAAAAATGATATATTTTTAATATCGACTACTTTGGTGTTAGATTTTGAAATATATAATAAATAATAATAATAATAAATTAGTAAACATTGTTACTGTTGAGTATGCGGATCAATGACAATACACAATAGAGCCTCAGGGGGGGGGGGACTTAGAAAATCGAGAAATTGTACCAGACAATTTTACATCCACATATTTGACAAAGCATAACTTTTGTTGTACACAAGCGATATAAATGAAACAAACATTATCTATAAGTTCATTTCAATGGTAGTACAATGCATCCTTTTACATATTTTCTAACAATGTGTTAAATGTAGGAAAATTACACGCAAAGATTGTAAGGTTATTTTCTGGGACATCCTGTATCTTATCAACACCAACTACATTTATGCCCGTTTTCGTGTCTGGTTAAATTAGCTTATTGATTTTTAACTTAATATTAGTCTTAATGACCGACTTTATTTGGATAATTCTAACTTGTTTATGATAAATAATAACTAGCTGTTATATAAAATCCTATTTTCAATTTATAACACTTCAATGGAGTTCTAAAAATACAATACAGAAAAATTGATGCACAATTTTCATGATGCCTCTACCGCCTCAGGTTATTTATCTTATTTTTTGTTCATTTTGGTTCTATTTATTATCTCTTGGAAGTCAAATAAATTGTCTTTAATATCCTACCATTTCATGGGATAATGTAGGTTAAAATAATGGGAAGAATCTATACTAGTCCCTTTAATTAAAGTATGCGTATGCTGTCTGACATTTAATTACACTCACAGCAAACAATAGTAACCAGATAATTATTTAGTAAAACACTGTTATATCATCAAGTAGCAATATGAGATTATAAAAATACATCAGATTGTGCTTCGAAATGGGTTTGAAATAATTGATATTCTACATTATTTTTTAATCTAGTCATCATAATGAAAATAACTCAAAGACTTACTTTTGCTTGCACTTCCTCCCTCTGCCATGTTTTTGAATAAATATTTGAGTTGGATGATTTAAATTAACTATAACATCATCTAGCATATGCGGAACTATTGCGCAGAACAGATACTAGCAGATTAAAGGTCAACAATTGTGAACTTTGAAAGAGATGGTTATCAAAAATGTTACGAAATGGTTTAAATAAAGACAGCACAATCGCTCCCTGTGAAAATTATATTAATGTGCCAAAAGTGTGTTTTAATACCATTGTATAGGGTGGGTCTCTTCTTTCAATTGATACCAAAATCATGAAAATCAACAAAGGCGTTACGTGAATAAGACGTCATTAGGTACTTAAGACACCCCTCGGCCCTTGTATCGCTTGTAAAATGAAAAAAAAAATCATATTATATAGCTGTTGTCAAACTACAGGGTGGTTCAAAGACTAAAAACCCATGTTCAAAGTAATTTTTTACTCGGCAATTATTGTTCCTCCATCAACTTCAGTTGGCACAGGCATCATATGGGATAGGTCTTAAACCATTCCTGCATTTTTGGTCAAGTTTTAAGCATTGGTTTTTAAGATACAGCCCGTTATCATATTGCTTCAAAGTGGCTTGTCCACGATTGCGTCTCTCTCTCTCTCTTTCTGACTCAAACCCTTCAATGGATTAAGTACTTTAACCGGCACGTACTGCACTACATGTTGTGTTACGGGCATTCTCTGCTTGAATTGAATGTGTTTTCAAGGCATTTTCTTAGCTGATATTTCAATGTAATTTCGCCACCTGACAGCACCTAAGGACCTGAAATCTATCTGACAACGATTGAGTGACTAAGTTCATAGATCTATGCTAAGTCCAACCAGCGGCGTAGCTAGGGTGTCCGGGCGCCCGGGCACGAAGTGAAACTGGCACCGCCCCCCGGGGTGTGGGGTGGGCAACCCCCCCCCCCCCCAAAAAAAAAAATAAATAAATCCAAAAGCTTTTAAAAAGTTCCTCTTTTTTGGCGAAAAAGGAAATCTGCTATAATTTGTCTAAATTTTGTTAAGCGCGCGAAAAAAAATGCGTTTTTTTGGCAAGAAAGCTAAAAAATACTGAAATTGTATGGGCGCGCGGTGCGCGCAAGAAATGTTGGCAAAATTGGCTGAAATTTCAGTAATGTTGGTCCAATTATGTTTTTTGTAGTGACAATTTGGCGCCCCCCCCTAGAGGTGGCGCCCATTACGTTGCTGAAACATTAGTTGCATTATCTGAAGCTATGTTCAGGTTCATCATTCAATTAAAATTGATAATCAATCACTTTCATCAGATAAACATGCGTAATTTAATGATACAGGGAGTCGATTTCAAGTTTGCATTGTCCAAAAAATTTATTTCATTAATGACCAGGTAAGTATGTTTGCAATACTGTGAGAAATAAAAAGTGAGGAAAATATAACCTAAAACGTGTTTTTAACCATCGTTTTGATTGTAAATCCTGATATCAAGTTCCAAATATTTAGTATAGTGCTTAGCAACAGCTAACAAAAGAATTGACAGACATCCAATCCGATAAAAAGAGGTGATGGATATTTGGAGTTATTGGTTGTGCGAGTTACGGTGAGTTATGGGCGAGAGCAAATGGCGAGTTATGAACAAGGGGCAAGGGCGAAAGCCAAGATATGAATAAGGGCAAGAGATGACTTATGAATAAAGGCAAAAGGCGAGGAATGAATGAGGGCGAAAGGCGAGTAATGACTCGACAAAAGGGGTGTTTTGAAAAACGGAAAGAGGCAAGGGAGAAACATATTAAAGGCCTATGGTAACGACACTTCGTTACATAAAGGGGAACACTTGCTTTTTGATTTTTTTTTTATGTTCAAGTCAAAAAGTTATTTACGGTCAAATTTCAAAAATATACAAAAGGTTGAACTAAGGTCAAGGTCACGGCCATAACTCACATGGATTAAACTTCACCATGGATAGCCATTGACCAAAGGTTAAGAGTCTGTTAATATCAAAAGGTCATTTGAGATCAATTTTAAAAGATTATGACCCAAATACCAGTGTAGTAAGGCGACCACTTTTTTGACAATAATTTGTTTCTCCATGGACCGACTTCAGAAGAGACACATGGTTCTTAAAATAATTGTTGGCGGGTGATTGTTGTTCTTCGCCTATACATTTTCCCCAAAATCGTCGCTATAAAAGAGCTCACACATTTAATTTATAATCAGAAAAATACAGAATTAGCATCCAAAAAATCTAGTACTTCCAGTTGACCGATTGGGCGGAATAATTTGAAAAACTTTTGACTCGTCGTGTTTATACCACTGCATGCCTTTCAAACTTACGGAATGTATACAGGAATTTGTCTAATTTTACAAAAAAAACTAAATAGACAATTGTTATTGGAAACGGAACATTTTGTTACCTGGATCATTGGGCATAATCACGCCCGTTCGTGCGCATCAACTGAGTTTTGAGCTACCGCGCATGTAAACAAACATGACAAAGATTCCCGCGAAAAAGTGTCCAGCAGCCGACTGGATAAGCTTACGTTTTCATTGTGTGAGGAGAATTTTCTCATGAAAATCTTGTAAATCAAAGCAAATTACATTTTCCAGGGTAAAAACTAATAAATTATATAGATCAGACAATTTACAAGAAACAATTACAAATATTATCACTAGCTCAAGTAAAAAACACGATTTTCAGTAAAATATCCAGAAACTGTACATAGTTTTGTAAAAGGCCGAGGATATTGACACGATCATCGTGTCTATATCCATTTCGGGCGAGGATATTGACAGGATGATAATCGGGTCAATAAGCCATTTCGGGTGAGGCTATATTGACCCGATGATAGCCTTTTCGCATTGCTTTTGCATCTTATTTTTATCCGATTGCCAACGTGTAAATAGGCATTTTGTACATCTAAGGCCAAATAAAAAGAACAGTTTGTCTCA
>JXSR01S039655.1:0-19261 GCA_000969725.1 Ophiothrix spiculata | reverse complement strand
ATCAAGTGCGCATTACGCTCGAGTTACACAATGCAGTACGCAAGGAAACTTAATAAATAAAAATACTGTAAATTGGGATTTGGGTCAGAATGTAGGATTTATAACAGGCAGTCAAGTTATATTAAAAATAGAAAATTGCCGCCATGCAACTCATTTCCCTTGATTGCATCACATATTATTTAATTGCACCAGTGAGGCTTGCACGTAATAATATTCAGACAGATAAAATAATAGAGAAAATAAAAAATACACATTTACTATACCGCAAAGCAAGTATATACGTAACTGAAATCATTCAAACTAGCTACATCTTAAAGTCGCAAATCTACCCAAGGAAGAGAAGGTGAGAGAAATGATTACGTATAAATCCACAGACAGCCTGCACCATATAAATATAATATCAACGACATCAAGATGATTTGTTATTGGCTCACAGCAGTAATGCCATCCGTACGGTATCCCTGGGAATAAAAATATCGCATTTAATGTTGGCGCGTTTGGAGGATAACATTAATGCAATGTTGATCTAGCACAAACTTGACGGGATGTTATAACCTAATGTTAGCGATGAGATAAATGAGTTTGCCTGTAAGATACACACGAGGAATATAACATTTTGATGCATAAATCATTTGATGACACATAGACATACATTTTTATCTTCAGTCTGCAGGAATACCGTCATTACATAATCTTTTCTTGACCATACTTTAAGGGTTAAAATGACACCTTCTGTTCTTCACATGATTTTGAGAAGTTTCACACGATTTCATGAAGTCAAGTTATGGTCCATCAAAGGTTGTCAGGGAGTAAAACGTATAACTGAGATAAACACGTTCAAAGATCAGTAAGCCCTATATTCTCTGTTGATTGTCTTAAAAATATGCTGATTTATTTAACATTTCCTATCATTTTCTTGAAATGAAATTTTGCTGGAATTTTTTAATAAGCACAAGGATTGTGAATCTGTCAGAAACTCAATTTCGGCTTTTCGCCTGTAGCGCAAAATGAAGTTTCTGGCACTTGCGGCTCATACTGGTGGGACAGCCACAAATTGGGATTTGGATAAAATGTAGTATTTATAATAATAGGCAGTCAAGTTATATTAAAAAATGAAAATTGAAAATTGCCGACATGCGACTCATTTCCCTTGGCTGCGTCACATATTGCTTAATTGCACCAGTGAGGCTTGCACGTAATAATATTCAGACAGATTAAAACAATCTAGGTAAAATATAAATATAAATTTGCTGTACCGCAAAACAAGTATACATATATGTAACTAAAATCATACAAACTAGTTACATCTAAAGTCGCAAATCTACCCGAGGAAGAGAAGGTGAGAGAAATGATTACGTATCCATCCACAGACAGCCTGTACCATACAAATATAATATCAGCGACATCAAGATGATTTGTTATTGGCTTACAGCGGTAAGGCCATCTGTACCGTATCCCTGGGAATAAAAAATATCGCATTTAATGTTGGCGCGTTTGGAGGATAACATTAATGCAATGTTGATCTAGCACAAACTTGACGGGATGTTGTAACTTAATGCTGGCGATGAGATATATGAGTTTGCCTGTAAGATACACACGAGGAATATAACATTTTGATGCATAAATCATTTGGTGACACATAGACATATATTTTTATCTTCAGTCTGCGGGAATACCTTCATTATTTAATATTTTCTGATCGTTTCTCTTTGTTGACTAATCGTAATAAAATGAGACAAAAAAGTTTCAAGACATAAGGCAAGAAGATTTTCATTTTTTTTAACTATTTGCAAACACCATACTTTAAGGATTAAAATGACACCTTAATGAACTTCACACGATTTCCAAAAGTCAAGTTATGGTCCATCAAAGGTTGTCAGGGAGTAAAACGTATAACTGAGATAAACGCATTCAAAGATCAGTAAGCCCTATATTCTCTGTTGTTTGTCTTAAAAATATGCAGATTTATTACACATTTCCTATCATTTTCTTGATATGAAACTTTGCTGGTAATTTGTAATAAAGCACAAGGATTGTGAATCTGCCAAAAACTCAATTTCGGCAAATTACGGCCTTGACATGTATTTTCACCTGTAGCGCAAAATTAAGTTTCTGGCATTTACGGCTCATACTGGCTGGACAGCCACAAATTGGGATTTGGATAAAAATGTAGTATTTATAATAATAGGCAGTCAAGTTATGTTAAAAAATGAAAATTTAAAATTGCTGACATGAGACTCATTTCCCTTGATTGCATCACATATTATTTAATTGCACCAGTGAGGCTTGTATATAATAATAATCAGACTGATAAATATATAAAATATAAATATAAATTTGCTATACTGCAAAGCAAGTATATACGCAACTAAAATCATACAAACTAGCTACATCTTAAAGTCGCAAATCTACCCGAGGAAAAGAAGGTGAGAGAAATGATTACGTATAAATCCACAGACAGCCTGTACCATATAAATATAATATCAGCGACACCAATATTATTTGTTATTGGCTTACAGCAGTAAGGCCATCTGTACCGTATCCCTGGGAATAAAAAATATCGCATTTAATGTTGGCGCGTTTGGAGGATAACATTAATGCAATGTTGATCTAACACAAACTTGACGGGATGTTATAACTTGATGCTGGTGATGAGATAAATGAGTTTGCCTGCAAGATGCACGTGAGGAATATAACATTTTGATGCATAAATCATTTGATGACACGTAGACATATATTTTTTCTTCAGTCTGCAGGAATACCTTCATTACATAATCTTTTCCGATCTTTCTTCTTCAATAACTAATCTTAATAAAATGGGACAAAAAAGTTTTTTTAAGAACTTAGAAACTGAGGCAAGAAGATTGATTTAAATCCCTACTCCTAACTCCCCCTCCCCTGACTTCTCACCCCCTCCCCTCCTCTCCCCTCCCCACCCCCACCCATTACATCAAAGCTCTGCAAATTGAACTTTGCATATCCTGATTATTAAACAAATGCTCTAACAACTGAGTTACCAAGGCTAGATGACATCAATGCATTTACCGATAGACTTTACCAGATTCATATAAATAGATCTTTTAGATCTAAATTTCCTGATCCAATGCTCATACCACAGAGAGTATATTCTAAAATGTTACCGGGAATCGAACTTGGGCCCAATGCGTGCATAACGTAATCGTAACAAGACAAAGTGCTCTTTCTGAATCAAGAAGAATAGACGAGAAATTATATTATTTAGTTTAAAATATGATGATTATGTTTAATTCACAAGGTAAGTCATCAATGGACAAGAACAGAGGAGGTAAAAATATGATGTCATATTTTATTTGTTTTTGACCTAATAAAAGTACACGCAAAATGTATCCAAAATTTCCGTTTGGATATTCCTAGCGCTTAAACCTAGTAAAAGTGCTTTATCTTTCCCTTGTGTAACGAAGACTGCATGACTATCAGGCATGAGAATGATTTTTCATGAAAAAATCTGACTGCATGACTATCAGGCATGATAATGATTTTTCATGAAAAAATCTGAATTTGGTAAAATTTAACCAAAAACCACTAAAATGGTTAAAAATGGTTTAATCAAGCCCCAAATTACCTGAATTTGGAGCTATTTGGATGAAAAAATATCTGAAATCAGATAATTATCTGAAAATTCTCATGCCTGGACTATACAATGGTACCTCGACGCTATGACCTCACCGTAGGTAAATGTGCGCAGCACTACTAAAAGCTATCGTAGGTCACTAGCCGTCTCTATCTGCATTGTAAGAAGTTTTTTCGAGGATGGATTTTACCCCTAATATCTTGATCAAAAAAGATCGGCCGGCGATACGACCGCGCATATATGTAGATATGTTGTATAAGTATCAATTTATGTTGTTGTTTTGTGAATCAGAATTGTACTATCGTTTTTATGGTGAAATTTCTGAAAAAATTATGAATCTGTGACGTCACAGTAGCACAAATTATTTAATAGAATCATACCGGTCCAGTAAGCATTTGATATTCGAGGACATATCTATTTTGGTATTTTGGTAAACACGCAATCACTTGTGCATTAGCATACATAGTATATACAAAGTCTATTGGAACTTACTGACACTGGTGATAATTTCGGTAGGTTTTTACTCGAAAATAAAGGATTCTGGTGGGGTCTTGAAAACCTCCTCGGACTCCTGATGTTTTTTGAAATCCTAATTTACCTTTAAATTTAATTTGTTTGTGGATTGTAAGCTTACTATGTCGGCATAGCGCACGTATGGATCATATTTGATACTACTTGCTCTGTGGTCGGACAGTCACGTAAAGCTGTGGGTCCCCTGTACGAATAGACTCCTTTATGGGGTATGCATGTTATCATGCAAGTACTTGTATCATTGATTGATTGATTGATTGATTGATATCTATTTTTCTAAATACCCTTGAACATACGCGCCGTTGTTGCAGAGCTGCACTTTGTATAGTGCAGCTCTGTAGCTAGGCGCTTCTGCAATATCTAACCTCCACATCCATTTCCACCCACCAAACCCCACCTACCATAACATATCTGGTTCATGAATAACTCGATAACAAAAAAATTCTGAAGTAGTATTTCTTTATATTTATCATGATTACTTTCTTGGATAACACAAAGTTCTAACAAGAACTAAAATGCAAATTCCTAAAAAACCTTGAGTTTTATTTCCTCTGTATATAGGTCACCAGGTTAATAGTCCCCATACCTTCTAAACAAGCCAAACTGCATCGTATAAAATCCCAGCATCCTGGATGATTTGGAAGTATTACAAGCTGATCAATCTAAACGACAGGGATTTAACATCGATAGCGCAGATAGCGGATGTCGGATTACACGGTGATGCCGCCACCCATTAGTGCACCAATTACCAAGATGCAATGCTTGTACCATTTTAATTATTATCTACCAATTGATCCATCCATTCAACATCACTGACAATCTGACGTTTTCAAAATTACGTATAAACTGGTGTATAATGAATTGACATATATTTATAATATATACATATAAATTTATACAAGCCCTTCTTCAAATAAAAATATGTTAAAAGAAAATTTCCAGCAATTCGGTTAAGCCTGATTTACTGAGACAAAAATACATACTTAAATTTGAAAGCACTAAAATCTATGATTCTAAAACGACGAGAACCTAATACGTCATCAGAAACTCAGACAGATCTGTTCTAGCCCTGCAGGGTTAGTTGAGAAACTTGCTAGAATATCTGGGGTTTTCCCATCATATCACCCTCAAATTCTTTATGTTTGCAAAAAATCATTTTGAATGTGGCAAATCTTCACAAATTTGGGAAATATTGCAGAATCTTAAACGCTGATGTAGGGAACGAGAATTGATTGATGGAAATTAAAGAGTTCTAAAGGTTAAGGTTGTCAGAATGGGTAAGCAAATATGAAAGAATGAAAAATATGTCCATAGCTAAGAATTGGACTCCTGTCCTAGCTACTCAAATGAGGTATAACTAGACATTTATCAAAAAGTAACTTTAGTCATGTGCCATCATATAAAATACAGGTTAACTACAGCATCACAATTTCTCTAGATGCACCTTTTGGCATGAAAAATTGGCCAAGATGTTCTCCCGATGTCGGGACGATGTTGCGGCGATGCTTTGGCAAACCTTTCACAATGTTCTCCTGAAGAATTACAGATGTAAACATTAAAGTGGGCCCAATACAAATCCTCTCCTTGCCCAATCCCCCTTTTAAAGACAATCACTCATTACAGATCATTATAAAAAATGCTTAGTAGTAACAATGTTAGGTTTTGATTTAGGCAATATATCACAAAGAAAATTAGAAATATTGCTTAACAATCTATATCCAAAGGGAGAAAATTGCAGATAAGTGACATGATCAAGGGGAACGAGTTGAATGTTGGAAAATATTGGAGTGTTAAAAGTAGAAAATTCTGTTGTTTTAAGTTCTGAAAATTGTCATATCTCTGGAACTAGATGACCGATTACAGTATTTTTAAGAAGTAAGTTTCTCCATTCACATTTTTTTTTTTGAGAACAATGCTTGTTTGCTACCGTGGTTTATGGGAAAGTCAACTCGTTTAAGCACATATTACAGGGCGTGATAGGTCTAATTCCAGTGCTTATGTAGCACCAATAATCAAGTGCGCATTACGCTCGAGTTACACAATGCAGTACGCAAGGAAACTTAATAAATAAAAATACTGTAAATTGGGATTTGGGTCAGAATGTAGTATTTATAACAGGCAGTCAAGTTATATTAAAAATAGAAAATTGCCGCCATGCAACTCATTTCCCTTGATTGCATCACATATTATTTAATTGCACCAGTGAGGCTTGCACGTAATAATATTCAGACAGATAAAATAATAGAGAAAATAAAAAATACACATTTACTATACCGCAAAGCAAGTATATACGTAACTGAAATCATTCAAACTAGCTACATCTTAAAGTCGCAAATCTACCCAAGGAAGAGAAGGTGAGAGAAATGATTACGTATAAATCCACAGACAGCCTGCACCATATAAATATAATATCAACGACATCAAGATGATTTGTTATTGGCTCACAGCAGTAATGCCATCCGTACGGTATCCCTGGGAATAAAAATATCGCATTTAATGTTGGCGCGTTTGGAGGATAACATTAATGCAATGTTGATCTAGCACAAACTTGACGGGATGTTATAACCTAATGTTAGCGATGAGATAAATGAGTTTGCCTGTAAGATACACACGAGGAATATAACATTTTGATGCATAAATCATTTGATGACACATAGACATACATTTTTATCTTCAGTCTGCAGGAATACCGTCATTACATAATCTTTTCTTGACCATACTTTAAGGGTTAAAATGACACCTTCTGTTCTTCACATGATTTTGAGAAGTTTCACACGATTTCATGAAGTCAAGTTATGGTCCATCAAAGGTTGTCAGGGAGTAAAACGTATAACTGAGATAAACACGTTCAAAGATCAGTAAGCCCTATATTCTCTGTTGATTGTCTTAAAAATATGCTGATTTATTTAACATTTCCTATCATTTTCTTGAAATGAAATTTTGCTGGAATTTTTTAATAAGCACAAGGATTGTGAATCTGTCAGAAACTCAATTTCGGCTTTTCGCCTGTAGCGCAAAATGAAGTTTCTGGCACTTGCGGCTCATACTGGTGGGACAGCCACAAATTGGGATTTGGATAAAATGTAGTATTTATAATAATAGGCAGTCAAGTTATATTAAAAAATGAAAATTGAAAATTGCCGACATGCGACTCATTTCCCTTGGCTGCGTCACATATTGCTTAATTGCACCAGTGAGGCTTGCACGTAATAATATTCAGACAGATTAAAACAATCTAGGTAAAATATAAATATAAATTTGCTGTACCGCAAAACAAGTATACATATATGTAACTAAAATCATACAAACTAGTTACATCTAAAGTCGCAAATCTACCCGAGGAAGAGAAGGTGAGAGAAATGATTACGTATCCATCCACAGACAGCCTGTACCATACAAATATAATATCAGCGACATCAAGATGATTTGTTATTGGCTTACAGCGGTAAGGCCATCTGTACCGTATCCCTGGGAATAAAAAATATCGCATTTAATGTTGGCGCGTTTGGAGGATAACATTAATGCAATGTTGATCTAGCACAAACTTGACGGGATGTTGTAACTTAATGCTGGCGATGAGATATATGAGTTTGCCTGTAAGATACACACGAGGAATATAACATTTTGATGCATAAATCATTTGGTGACACATAGACATATATTTTTATCTTCAGTCTGCGGGAATACCTTCATTATTTAATATTTTCTGATCGTTTCTCTTTGTTGACTAATCGTAATAAAATGAGACAAAAAAGTTTCAAGACATAAGGCAAGAAGATTTTCATTTTTTTTAACTATTTGCAAACACCATACTTTAAGGATTAAAATGACACCTTAATGAACTTCACACGATTTCCAAAAGTCAAGTTATGGTCCATCAAAGGTTGTCAGGGAGTAAAACGTATAACTGAGATAAACGCATTCAAAGATCAGTAAGCCCTATATTCTCTGTTGTTTGTCTTAAAAATATGCAGATTTATTACACATTTCCTATCATTTTCTTGATATGAAACTTTGCTGGTAATTTGTAATAAAGCACAAGGATTGTGAATCTGCCAAAAACTCAATTTCGGCAAATTACGGCCTTGACATGTATTTTCACCTGTAGCGCAAAATTAAGTTTCTGGCATTTACGGCTCATACTGGCTGGACAGCCACAAATTGGGATTTGGATAAAAATGTAGTATTTATAATAATAGGCAGTCAAGTTATGTTAAAAAATGAAAATTTAAAATTGCTGACATGAGACTCATTTCCCTTGATTGCATCACATATTATTTAATTGCACCAGTGAGGCTTGTATATAATAATAATCAGACTGATAAATATATAAAATATAAATATAAATTTGCTATACCACAAAGCAAGTATATATGTAACTAAAATCATTCAAACTAGCTACATCTAAAGTCAGTAGCAAATCTACCCGAGGAAGAGAAGGTGAGAGAAATGATTACGTATAAATCCACAGACAGCCTGTACCATATAAATATAATATCAACGACATCACTATGATTTGTTATTGGCTTACAGCAGTAATGCCATCTGTACCGTATCCCTGGGAATAAACAATATCGCATTTAATGTTGGCGCGTTTGGAGGATAACATTAATGCAATGTTGATCTAGCACAAACTTGACGGGATGTTAAAACTTAATGCTGGGGATGAGATAAATGCACATGAGGAATATAACATTTTGATGCATAAATCATTTGACGCCACATAGACATACATTTTTATCTTCAGTCTGCGGGAATACCTTCATTACATAATCTTTTCTGATCTTTCTTCTTCATTAACTAAGGCCCCAAAAAAAAATATGTTTGCTTGTCCTCATTTGAATTTTCGGGTCGGTCGGTCGGATTTTTTTTTTTTTTTTTTTATATCATATTTTCCCAGGTAAAATTGCTATTTTCTCAAAAAACCCAAATGAAAATCAAAGAACATTTTTCACTTTACATTAGTTTCTGGGTTCCGTTTTATGTTTAGATGCAATAGAAGTACTCGCTCATCCATTAAAATGGTGTAAAGAAGCAAAAATTGTACGCTAAAATTCGCCTCCGTACGCAAAATCCGGTGCAAAATTCGGCAACCTAGTTTCCCTTACCCGACTAAAATTGCCTTTTTCTCAAAAGGCCTTACAAATAACTGTACAATCTTTGCAATTTTAATTAGCTTGTGTGTTCCATTTGATGTTTAAGTGCAATAGAAATGCTCGATCATCCTAATATGTAGAAAAGTACCGAAAACTACGCTAAATTTATGGCCTTCCGATTTTCTCTATGTTTATAAGTTCACAATCGGTAGACCTGGTATTAAAATATGAATATAAATTTGTGACGTCATACCTGGGACTTGCATTCGTCATCGGAATTTCGCGATTTTTGTGCAAAATTTTGAAAAAAAAAAACTTTTTAAAAAAAAAAGTTATGCGGTCGCAGCGTGAGAATCGGTCGGTCGGATGAGGACAAGCAAACATTTTTTTTTGGCCTAATCTTAATAAAATGAGACAAAAAACATTTTTTCGAAGCTCTAAGAGTTTAACTTAAAACATCCGGATTATTATCCCTAAAACTAACAAACATCAAAAAGTCAGGCAAATCGCTGAAGCCCAAATTCATTAAAGGCCGGAGTAAGCAACGATCACGAAAAGCGCTACCATGACAGCGTGTGCTCAGTAGCTTGACAAAGTGACAGCGAGGGGTACCAGGTTTGAATCCAAAAATTCTAATAACAAGAACTAAAAAAAATGCAAATTCCTAAAAACTTTGTCTTTTATTTCCTCTGTATATAGGTCACCAGGTTTATACTCCCCATACCTTCTAAACCAGCCAAACCTCAATCATATAAAATCCCAGCATGGGAGTATTACAAGCTGATCAATCTAAACGACAGGGATTTAACATGGATAGCGCAGATAGCGGATGTCGGATTACACAGTGATGCCGCCACCCATTAGTGCGCAATTACCAAGATGCAGTGCTTGTACCATTTATTATCTACCAATTGATCCATTCAACATCACTGACAATCTAACGTTTTCAAAATTACGTATAAACTGGTGTATAATGAATTGACATATATTTACAAGTTATTTTCAGTCAATGTATGCCTGTTTTATTATTTTGCTTTTCAAATTCTTAATTTGTTATCTTCATGGAAAATTTCATTTTGGTTAATTTCAATCAAATATATAAAAAAGAGTTTTCAGGTTTTTGTTTTTTTATTTTTTTTTTAATCATATTTTCCTCACCTAAAACAAATTCATGAACATGGTTGGAACAAAATACTTCTCTACTTTATTTGTAACCAAAAATGTATGTTTGATTTTTTGAGAAATTAATCAACATTATATGGAGCTCAAAACTTATAATTCATGGTTGATATACAATGAAACACCCAAGTTGGGAATACAAATATAAAAATGAAAATCACATTCCGCATTAATTTTCAAGCGACTTGTGTGCTTTCAGACAAACTACTTTCTTTTTAAAATTCAGTCAAATTAAAAGGCCGCACATCTTTTATCAAATACATTTTGATTTCATTTGGACTGAATAAATAAGAAAGTCATCAATCTTTTTAGAGAAAGAACTTCTTTTAAAAACTGTTAAAAGCATATATCTGTCTCTTTACAAGGTTAATTTGTCATCATTAATCTATGCAATATACAACAAGTGCATTCGCAATGGTACCATAAAAAGAAATTGTAAATTTGATCAAATAAATTGTAAATCCCGTTTTCATAATTGATGCGCACTAAAAGGATCTTTTATCAAACATTGCATTTATCAAATATTACATTCGGTACTGATAATGCATACGGTATTGAACATGACAAATCTTGGGATGAATCAAAGAGAAATCATCAAGTCATAAGCACCCATAAAAAATGTGAACATCATTTTAATGATTCCAACTAAGGCCAAAAAAAGAAACAAGTTTGTTTCTGGTAACCCGCGCGCGTTTTTGTTAAGTTACATATTTCCCGCATTAATTTTTTTTTTTCATATTTCGTATCAAAACAAATCTTTATTGTTGATAGATAAAACAATTCTGTAAAAATGCTTGCTTGAGACTTAAAAACAAACAAAGATGCATATTATTGAACATGAAAGAGAAACCAATGGCGACTAAAGTTATATACAAAACGTGTATGGTTAATAATGATATAAATATATAATATAAGAAAGCAAGAGCATTGTTTTAATGTGTTTTTTTTCTGCATTTGGTAAAAAAAGAAAAATAGCATATCGCATTGCATTTTTGAAAAGTAAAAAAATAAAAAAGCACATATCGCATTGTACTTTTCAAGCATGTTACCAGAAACAAACTTGTTTTTTTATTTGGCCTAACCCGCAGCAAACCTATAATGCAATGCAAATATGTGGGCTGCCATGGCAAAAGGATGCAGTAGTCGCTCCCACATGTAGCTCATTGTAGCATATCTAATGTATTCTAGTTGTACACATCAGATTTGCTACAATGAGCAACATATACAAGCTGACAAGAGCATCCTATTGCCGCCGTGACCCACATATCATCTTCGTATACAGGGTGCCCAAAAAAATTTTGCACGTTTTTAAATGTTAATAACTTCAAACTTTTTATAACGTAATTTGATATTAAACCTTCAAATACTCAAATAACTTCAAAGGAAGAAATTATAATGAAAAATTTGAAACAGATGAAAGCTTTTTCTTTTAACAACTTCTCTAATATGACATGACACTGTTATTGATTGTATTTTTCTACAGAAATATACAATCAATAACAATCCACATTATTTTCTGACATATATAGATGGAGGATAACACAAGGCAGCCATTTATCTAAATATGTAGTCATCTAAAGAATGGCATGCATGCAAGCAAAACCCAAGCTTTCACTCTCTCACTATAGCTCCATAGCTGATGAGAGCTAAATGTATCTTGTGGAGTTTGGAGTACGCTCTCATCTTGCCCTCATCACGATGAGATGTACCATGTGTGATTATATGGTGTACTTTCACACTTCATAGTTACAACTTGAACAGATGAGCATAGACATGCTACATATATAAAAAACGTTATTTGCATTGCATTTTTATAGGTTTGCTCTAAGCTAGGTGAAATCATTGAAATGATGTTCATTTTTCTTTTTATTGTCGCTTATGACATGATGATGTTCGCTATAATGATTCTTCAAAGATTTGGTTATGTTTAATACCATGTGCATTGTCAGAACCAAACATAATATTTGAGAAATGCAATGTTTGATAAAAGATCCTTTTAGTGCGCATCAATTATAATTACGGGATTTACAATTTTTTTGTTCAAATTAATAATTTCTTTTATGGTCAGCGATGCTAGTATGTATCGCTGGGAAAAAAACTTTTAAAAAATCCTGAAAATGTACAGGGTTTTTTGGCACAACAGCTTTAAAAAGGGCTGAAAATATATAAAAATGCATAAATTTGAAGCTAAAAAAAACTGAAATCAGGTTAAAACAGGAAAACTGGCATCTCTGTATGGACACGCAAATGTACTGGACCAATATTACATTAATGTCGACAAATTAACCTTGCAAAGCGATGGTGCTTTTAATCAAATTTTAAATACAGAGTTCATTTCTTTGGAAGTTATGACTTTCTTGGATTTACTTAATCCAAATGAAAAGTGTATTTGGTGATTTAGATATTTGAATCCTTGAATTCATTTGTAAATGTAATGTTAAAATAGCAACACACCAAATATCGCTCTCAGGTATCGACAAAGCATTTACAATTAACAATGTTTTGTTTGCTTAAAAGTTAAATTCATAACTTTTTTTAACGGCAGCAGTGTTCAAGCTTTTATTTCAGATTTACACTGTTCCATGTGACGCACCACAACAATATTTTTTTTAATTAATTGAAAGAGTATTGATTAGGCTTAAAATGAGATATAGTTTTAAGAAAATTGACAGTTCATTTTTGAAGTTATTCAATGATGATTTCGATGCAGCACGTCACATCCGAATAATCAAATACAAAAAATTGCCAAACAGGTTAGGAATAAAAAAAAATTCATTCTACTATTTGAGAAATTTACATGTGAAAATATTGACACAAAAAAGTTCCTACACTTGAGCAGTCCTTGCAAATCCTGTCCAAACAATGTTATAGATTCCACACCCTCGTTTCCCGTCCTTGGAGAAATCAACTTAAATGCAGCACGATTCTTGACTACTTATTCCGTTAAGTCCTTAAATTGAAAATTGCATTCTTACCTAGCTGGCGACAATCTCTTCACCTCCCAAGGAATTTTTGAAGCGACACACGTTTAGTCTGCCTAAGCAGATGACTACTCGATATTCACAAAGGGACTGAAGACTCTTAATAACAACATCTTGAAAAGTGACTGTTTTTTCTCCCCAATTTTTATTTTTCAAAACACACTACTTTGTTCCTTCCCTGATTACCGTCTAGATAAAAGGCGAGATTGGAAATTTGATTAGGAGACTCAAAAAGAACTGGATTTGTTTGCATTTTGAATGTTTTCTTCACAAACTTAATTAAGATAAAGTTAGCATGACCGTCGGTCACAAAACTTTGCCTCTGTTAGGCATTACGACAAGGTTCGAGATTAGACCCCGATTTGACTGCCAAAAGTGTGACAAAATTATTTAGGGGTGAAAAAATTAGTAAAAAGTATGTAAATATATCATTTCTAAGGTAAAAATATCCATAGTTTCTGATTATGCAACCAAAAATCCCCTATCCTTTATAGTTTTTTCGGAAATTTATGGTTTTCGTCCATTTTTGGTCAAAAATGGGCACTTTTCGGTGACAAAATATTTTACCAACCATAACATTTTGCCCTATACACCTAAAACACATGGTGGTATCAATCTTTTATATCATATTTTGCATAATTCATACTAAAATACTTCAAATACAACCATTTTAAATCAAATTGTTAGCATCATTTGCTTGTAATGTACACTCAAAATCAATGTTTCGCGTGACAAAAGTAGTCCGAAAATATGGTGTTTTTCCAGAAAATCGAACAAAAAATCTTATAGGAAGGTTCTACAGACTTCATTTACCCCTCATTTTTTGTGTAAATTAACTGTCTTTAAGTTTATACCCTTTTTAAACACATTCACTCCTTTAAAGATGAAGAAAATTTCATATATGTTACCCCTACCCCTTGATTTTTCAAAGTGCGAAAAAATTATGGCCGTTTGTTAAAAAAATTTGCATTTTTTTATTTTAAGCCCTATGGACATAAAATTCAAAAGGAATATGCTCAGGACTATTGCCCATGAGGCTATTATACTTATTTTTGCTTAGGATGTTTAATAAAAAAATGCAAATTTTTTTAACAATTAGATTTGCCCGTTTTTACCCCATTTCTGACCATCTCGGCCCTGTATTAGTCAATGGAGGAAATTTCAAGTTCAAGATTAAGCATTTTTGACTTCATATTTGAATTCTACACAAAATTTTAGCCTAGAAACATGTGTCATTCTTTATTTAAAGAATTTTTATTTTTGGCCATTTTTGGCAGTAAAATCGGGGTCAAATCTCGAACCTTGTCTTACAGAGAAACAGTGATTGGCTGACATATCTGTAGAATGAGAAATTTCTGAGCACTAGGGATCTTAAAAAGTACAGTTGAACCTGTGATTTACTGTGTTTGGGTACAAAATTGTGCTCTAGGACATCATATTATGAATAATACACAGAAATGATGTTCATCAATCTTTTGAAGGATACATCTCTGTTTCTAAATTGGATTTGGATATATTTGTAATAGAGAAACATTTGATTTTTTATTTGTTTTAGTATGAAGAATATAGCACGATCAACATCCTCAGTATAACATTTTATTTTTTGGGTGGTATCAGTTTGCAAGTCTGAAATTCATGAGGAATCAGTATAGCGTTGTATAAAATAGTGACCTGTAGGAAAGGACGGTTTGAGGGAAAAAAATTAAAAAGTGCATGAAATTGCATTTTTTTAAACCTTTTTAAATATAATGGGAAATAACATTGAAATGTGTGAGCCTAGGATGGCAAATGTCCCTTACACCTCTTCCATCTGTGTTTTGAGATGCCACTACTGAGCAGTTAAGAGGGAAGATTTTACTTATTTTGAATGGTATCACTAAATAAAGGTCCCCTTAGTTTAAAAGTGAAAGAATCATTAATTACTATAAAGGGATTTAATTTGGCAAGGACAAATTTTAGCGAATATCAATTTATCAGCAATTTGGCTGGGATTTTATTTCACTAATTTAGAACATTTTACATTAGTTTTAATGGTAAATAAAATTTTAGCGAGGGATTTCATTTAGCGAGTTTGCAGTCTAGCGAAATTAAATCCCTAGCGAAAATAGTCCCTTTACAGTATATAAACATAATAAATGGTGGAACTTACATTTAACTCCTTGAATTTTATACAATTGTCTGAATTGTCTGAGTTTCACTCAAGTTTTTAATATAAAAAAAAGAAACCTACTGTGCATTTGTATTTACTTTTGATACAAAGTGAGTTGTAGTTATCAAATTTAACAATTGTCACATTTTGTCATTTTTCTTTTTCATACAGTCAGGAAAATCCTTTTTCGTAATGCACAGTAGGATACGGGCAAAGATTTGATTAATTTGAATGGGCGGTGCATTAGTCGGAACAGTCACACATATTGAATACTGATACAGATCTGGCTACAAATTGGCTGAAATACCTAAGCACTTTTGAAATTGACAAGTAGGGCAAAATACTTGACTTATCTAAAATATGAAATATTGTATGTATGTATTTTTTAATATGCTGTTGGCATGAAAGAACATATATTATAAACAGTTGAAAAAAATCCCTTGCTTGTTACAGCAAGGGTATGATCAGTAACAATATAATATGAGGGAAAATATGCCTATTATCAAATGTGTGAATTCATTGCTAGTATTCTGAGTCATAATGGTGAAGCTAGAAAAGGGCAAGACAACTTAACACATTGCTTCTGCTTGAATTAAAAATAGATCATTTAAATTGGCTGGACTGTCCAAAATCATAAAATAATACATTCTATTGTCCAAAATTATAAAATGTAACATTCTATATTGTTTCATGCAATTTGGGATTCCAGTTTATTTTTCTCATTCGTTTTCTTGTTAAGTTAAGTGGTGGAATTATACAGTAGGAAGGTGCTAATTTGAAGCATAGCAATAGATAATAAGTCTGTCTGTAAATTACATTGGGGAAATGGGAAAACAAACCAAGTGCAAACACACACAGAAACATACGGTCCAAATACTTATGCACAGACTATTGTGGAAAATTGTCCTATCCCATGAGGTCCGTCGGGTTGCTGATATCGCAGCCAGGCGGAAAATCAAGTTGAGGTGTCCGGCAGATTTACCATTAGATTAGTAAAGCTGTGAAAGTCATTTAGACTATGATGAAATGGACTTGCACCGTCTGTAAGTAAGACCACATCCATGATTTACATATCTGCTATCGTGTAACCCGGCAAGTTGAGGTGTCCGGCAGATTTACCATTAGATTAGTAAAGCTGTGAAAGTCATTTAGACTATGATGAAATGGACTCACACCGTCTGTAAGTAAGGCCACAGCCGTGATTTACATATCTGCTATCGTGTAACCCGGCAGGCTTTATTATTACGTCAGCATTTTATGTGTGAGTGGAATAAAACCATCTGAGCTAGTTTTTATTGCCTTTGATACTTCGGTTGATGATATATATAGATAAGAATTAAGATCCTGGAGAGAGATGCAGTAATGAATAATAATTAATTTTGATCAGAATTGTGCATAATGTATATAGTTATTGGAATGATAGTTATTGGGTTTTGTCTCATCATTTCATGTAACTTTGAAAATTCTCAAAGTTGCTTAAAAACAATTACCAAAGACCCATCTTTGAAAGTGCATAGTTTTTTTCTATGGTTAAAGTACAATTTAGGTCTTAGATCGTAGCATTCCAAATCTAGGCTAGTCGCCTAAATTAATGATCTGAATATTAAATAAGTAATATATGTCAATTACAAGTATTGCTTCATACTTTTGGATCATTTAACCATATTGATAATGCAAGATTAGATAAATGCTCCGTAGCATTGTAGTAGATTAGTTTACCACAATGACTTCTCTTTGAAATGAAGAGCAATAATCCCATGTTAGGAATGTCAAATTCATAATTCATTCAGCTATGATATTGATGGTAATGAACTGTGCCCTAGAGGATTGGATTATGAAAAGACTTGAAAAATGGAAACGTGTTTTGCCGAAGGCACATGGCTCATCACAGCATATATCCCCACATGGTGGCGTAATCTTGATCATACTAGGCAAATTCTGATTATTTTCTCTCATAGTCTCCATAATGCATAGAACACAAGCAAACAAAGTTGCTTTACGATGCAGCCCTGGAGCTTTACCTTTAAAGTCTTTGTCATGAATTTTACATCAAGATGTGTCGTGTTGAGTCGGGAGCTTAGAGAGTACAGTAGTTAGGAAGAGCAGTGATAATGGCCCCCAGAAATGATACAGGCTATGGAGTTAAATACAGAAGAACAGATGATACAGTGAAGTGGTTTATATGACGTTGCTGCCATCTTTCTTGTCTACTACAGCCTTACGATCAACTGCCTATGAATTATTCAGTTTCAACACTATCGGAAAACCTGTGGTTATTTATCGTTTATCAAAAAACAGGGCAGCTACATTGTATACACCATTTGCCATTATTATATGTTCATGGCGATAGAAATACCTGATAGTTACTAAATTCAAGCTGATACATGGAAAAAAAAACTATACTTGGCACACATTACAAAAGCCATAACACTTCAGTAAAGCAAAGTGTTCAGTCGACTTGCTCTTTTCTAGCCTTACCATATGGACTCACAAAACTTGTAATGAATTCACACATTTAATAATAGGCATATTTTTTCTAAATCATATCCTTGCTTAAAAAGCAAAGGGATTTATATGCAACTGTTCATGCCATATCAAGCCAACAGCATATTAAAAAATACATTTATTTTTCATATTTTGCATATGTCAGGATTTTCGACCTACTTTTTCTTTTCAATTTTAGAATTGATAGAGTATTTCAGCCAATTTGTAGTCAGATGTGTATCAGTATTCAATCTGTGACTGCGTCAGACTAATGCACCGCCCATTCAAATTAATAAAATCTTTCTTTGCCCCGTACACTTTTATGCATTACCATAGGAGATCTTCCTGACTGCATAACAGATAAAGAAAATTACAATTTATGACAATTGTTTTATTTTGTGACTAATGCTCACTTTGAAGTCAAGAATGAGCAAAAATATATAGTGATAAACCCAAATGTTTTGTTTCCTTATAGAAATTTACAGAAAAATTTATATTCATGCAAGAAAATATCTTCAAATAAAATGAAAATCTTTTATCCACATAGGTAAGTAGTCGCATGAAGGAGAGGGGGGGGGGGGCTGGGATGAACGCATTTGACCAAAACCAACTCTCCCATTCCACATTTGTTCCAATCGTACCCCAAAATGCTAGCAAAATTACCATTTCCTACTAAACTTTGTTTCTGTTTTTCGTAAAAGAATACCTCCTTCTCTAAAGAAATGAAATGAAAGATACAGCCCTAAAACTAAATGTTATAAAAAAAAAGACATCAGTCATAAAGTACATAAATGCAAAGCTTCATTTCCTAAATTTCTTCCTAAATTACTATAACGAAAAAAATCAAATGTATCTCTATTACAAAAATATCCAAATCCAATTTAGAAACAGAGCTCCATCCTTCAAAAGATAGATGAACATCATTTCTGTGAATCATTCATAATATGATGTCCTAGAGCACAATTTTTTTATCCAAACACAGTAATCACAGGTTCAACTGTACTTTTTAAGATCCCCAGTGCTCAGACATTTCTCATTTTACAAATACATCAGCTAAGCAGGGTTTTTCTGTTATGTCTAGCAGAGGCAAAGTTTTGTAACTGGCGGTCATGCTAACTTTACCTTAATTAAGTTTGTGAAGAAAACATTCAAAATGCAAACAAATCCAGATCTTTTTGAGTCTCCTAATCAAGTTTCCAATCTTGAGTCTTATCTCGACAGTAATCAGGGA
>JXSR01S039647.1:7746-18903 GCA_000969725.1 Ophiothrix spiculata | reverse complement strand
ATAGTGTGAGGGGATGACCGACTTGTGAGATTATGGGTAAACGTCCTGGTCTACCTTCTCGCCGGTGGGGTTGTTGAACTGCTGACTAGTGCAGCAGGGACTAACAGACCAGGGTGGCTAGGAGAGTAAAGTCTCACCCGCCTAGCTTACATTTGAGCGAAACTGAATCATGATGAAACGCAGAAACAGCACCAGGGTTAAAGCCCCTGATAAAACCAACAAGTCATCTACTCCAATGGGCCGGAATCGGCATCATGACGCTGCACCTCTAAAGCCAATTGCAAAGTTTGATGCTCTTCCTAGATCAGGATTAACACCAAGTCAACTATGATATTAGAAGATGTGTAACAAATTCCCGAAGCTTCCTAAGTGCAGATGTGGGGTCCGACCACCAACTAGTCATGGCAAATATAAAACTGAAGTTCAAGAGAAGACCAAAGCCCAACTACCCAAAACGTTTTGAAGTCTTCAGATTAAAGGATCCAAACATAAGAGCAAAATATGAAGTTGACATTGGTGGAAAATTTGGACCATTGCTGAGTGAGAAGGACACTGATGTTAACTATCTGTGGGAAGGTATAAAATCTGCCATCCATGAGACATCAAAAACTCTCCTTGGCTTCAAAAGACCACAAAAACCTAAACCCTGGATTAGCGAAGAGGTTATGAGATTAAGCGAAGAACTATCCAGGGTGAAACAACAAATAACGCAAAGCAGAGACGAGAGACCAAGGTACAATTTCCTCACTAGAGAAATAAAACGCAAAACCAGAGGATGCAAAGACAAGTGGTTGAAAGATATCTACAGAAATATAGAAAACACACATCAAGCAGCCAAAACCAAAGAAGTATACTCCATGATCAAGAAGATTACCAACAAAAGTACAGCAAGAATGCAAACTGTGAAAAGCAAAGATGGATCCATACTTACTGAAGCAGACGATGTAAAACACAGATGGAAAGAGAATTACAAAGAACTCTATAACAAACAAAATCCAATAAATATGACAATGGTGGAAAATATCCCTCAGATGCTGTCTACTGAAGAAGAACCAGTGATATTGAAGGAGGAAGTCATCAGTGCTATTAAGAAACTTACTGATGGAAAAGCCCCGAGATACGACAATGTCACTGCAGAGGAACTAAAAGCCACAGGAGAAGCAGGCATTGAGATGATACACCAATTGTGCAACCAAATATGGGAGGATGAAATATTTCCGGATGACTGGGGAAGAGCCATCATCACACCTATCTATAAGAAAAAAGATAAACTGGACTGTGGAAACTATAGGGGGATAAGTCTCCTGAGCCATGCTGGGAAAGTAATCACCACCATCATTCAACGGAGATTGCTTAAGAAAGCCGAAGAAGTCATCTCAGAATCCCAAGCTGGTTTCCGCCCAGGAAGATCAACTGTGGACCAACTCTTCACACTACGCCAAATCACAGAGAGATACCTAGAGAAAAGCAGAGACCTATACTGCTGCTACATCGATTTCGAAAAGGCTTTCGACTCTGTATGGCAGGAGGGCGTATGGAGAGCGCTTAGCTTCTTTGGCTTCCCCTTGAAGTTAATCAGATTGCTCAAAGCCTTGTACAGCAAATCTAGCAACATGGTGCGAGTGAATGGGGACCTAACAGACTGGTTTACAACAACTGTAGGTGTAAGACAAGGCTGCGTGATCTCCCCTCAGCTCTTCAATATACTTCTGGAAATGGTAATGCTTTATGCCACCGATGACATCCCCATAGGAGTTAACATCCAAGGCCAGCTTGTATCCAACCTACGCTTTGCAGATGACATTGTCCTGTTAGCTGAAGTGACCTACAACAACTTGTCGACAAAGTCTTTACTTACAGCTCAAATCTTGGACTGAAAATAAACATCTCCAAAACAGAAACTCAGGTCATCAGTAGAAAAGAAACTCAAAACCAAATCACAATCAAAATAAATGGAACTGTTTTAAATCAAGTGACGGACTTCATTTACTTGGGAGGCACTATATCTCAAAGGGGATCATGCAGCGAAGACATAAAACTCAGAATAGGAAAAGCCCTGGGGGCAGTACAAAGACTGCAGCCAATATGGAATGCAAATGATATCCAATGCACAACCAAAGTGGAACTATACCGAGTTCTTGTGCTGTCAATACTCCTGTATGGGGCTGAAACCAGGACACTCCGGAAGGAAGAAGAAAATCGTCTCCAGGTTTTTGAAATGATGTGCCTGAGAAAAATACTTGGAGTATCCCGACTGGACAAAATAAGAAACGCCTCAATACGCCACCAACTTGGAATTAAACACTCTGTAGTGGACCTCGTAGTTCAGAAAATAATGAGGCTCTTTGGGCACATTCAGAGAATGGCCAACATCCGCTACCCCAAAATTCTACTAGAGGCAGATATCCAAGGACAGAGACCAAAAGGCCGGCCAAGAAATGGAAAGACTGCATCAGAGATGACATTTCAAAGCTAGGAATACCATCACTATCAAAAGCAGGAAGAGCAGATAGCAAGGCAGAGTGAACTACTACCCGTGCCGATGCCTTAGGTCAAGGTAGGTCAATTTCATATACCTAGGGAGTATAATTTGGCTGACACGGTTGCCACAGTGTCATGCCTGTACAATATGTATTGTCAACAACAGAACATAGGAGAACGAAAGCGGTGCCTCTACCACGGAAATATTATGAATAATGGATTTATATACAATTCACATTACGAAAACCGCTAAAATCGTCTGGGTATTGATCGCAGCTAAATTCCACACATGTAAGTACACCCCAACACGTGAAAATTTTACATTTTAAACTTCAAACGTGGTTAAGTCGATTTTGTATTTTGATGATTTGAAGAGCCACTTTTTTAGATTAAATGAGTCTTCACTTAGAACGTGAAGAATAAAATGTCTGCGTGGATAACGAAATAATGTAAGAAGTGTTATAGGGGTAAATTTTACCACAGAATATATGACAGTGAAGAAATCCGCCGGAGGCTAAGATTGCAAATGTCTTTTAAATGATTTAATGGCAGTCTAAACTCTTAGTAATATACGTAGCTCCATTACTAACAATAAAAGTTCTAATTTCCCAAATTTCAACAAAATCGAGTCATCTAAACTGATTGAAATGTTGAGGTTTCGGCAAAAAAGGCGTCAATGTTTTTGAAGAAGTATTTTGACGCCGGTTTGAACTAGATCGTAGTCACTAGTTACAATCACTAATTGCTTAATAAGGAAAGCCCCAGTGGGGGTCGAGGGGGCGAAGCCCCTGAAGCTATAGGGTTTTACTGCATTTTATGCTTTTTTGTGGGGTTATATGAAAGCCTCGGTGGGGGTAGAGTGGGCGAAGCCCCCTGAAGCTATAGGGTTTTACTGCAGTTTGTGGGTATATAAACATGTATGATGATACTATTGAGGGCAAAAGTATTCTTTCCTCTTCTCCTTTTTTTCTCCCTTCTTTTTCTTTCTCTTCTCTTTTTTCCTTTTTGTCATTTCAGCGCCCCCCTGCGGGTGGCGCCCGGGGCACCTGCCCCCTTGCCCCCCCCCTAGCTACGCCACTGGTGTCAAGATATTTCTTCGCTGAATCAAGTTTTTATTTTTGATTACAAGGTATAGTAACATATCATGAGATCAAACCCTCATTATTCTTTGTTTTGTTGGTATACCACAAGGTTAAGTCAAAACTGGGACTATGGGCGGGTTGGCCCCCTATTTGCTCAAGATAGTATGACAATAATGTTAATGACGTTTAAACACGATTTTGATTTAAACAAGTAAGTTGATGCATATAACAAGGCGCAAGAAGTCGTTTCACAAGACTGATAGGATACATGTGGCCTATATTGCATAATAGCATGCATATAACACTGTAGGTCACAACGTTTTAAAAGATCGGTATTTGTTTACATCAAATCAGACATTGCCAGAAGGTGCAGGCGGCGGCCGCTGCGATTTACTACAAGCTACTAGGTTTAGGGACCAGTGATTTCTAAACGCAAATTTAGGATTACATTTTACATGTATTTCTATTGGGTCACGTATTGAAGAAATTCTTACCAAAATTATATTTCTACCTTTCCTCAAAAAATTGCAAAAGTGTTCGTATAGTAATAAACATAATTATGTTATTCTAAATCCGCTGCAGCCAGAATTCAGCTCGCTGAAATATCGCTTTTTTTTTTTTAATTATTCATTAAAATTACAACAAAAGTTGTTTTGGACATGTGTATGAATATGCATTAGTTCTGATGCCCTAATTTTAAAAGCCTCGCCAAAGTAGCATAGAATCTTAAACCAAACTTTCACTTAGAAGCATAAATGTTATAAAAACATTTTGAAATTTAAAAAAAATTAAAATTTTGGAAATATAAGTGTCTTTTCGTGTGATTTTACAAGTGTTTATTTTCTTTGAGTGAGGTCAAATTAGGTCTTTTCGTTTTACCTAAAATATAGGGTTCTGTACTTAAAATAAATATTTTAGCCACTTAGTCAAAAGAGAGCGACAACAATTGCCGTAATTTTGGGCAAAACACGTCTCATACGCATGTAACGCTTGGTCCAATGAGGTCAAATAAAACATTATGAAATCTTCATATTTTATTACACATCATAGCTCAATTTTAAGCTTTTTAGAGTAGGTTCTCTGGATGCCCAGTGAGCAAATATTTTCCATTTTTGCCATGGCTTGGTTCCCGGTAGTTATTTAGTAATGTACAGGGTGAGTCAAAATAAAGTGTAATCTAATCAGTGATTTTAAACAACCAGTTCGTTTTATTCTATGGCGAAATTGTTCCTGCATGAGATGTCATATTTCATTAGCTTTCATTGAAAATTTATTGCTTTGATATCGGACAAAGCATTCTAAAGTTATAGCCATTTGAGTGGAGGTACCCAATTTCAACGGCGAACAAACTACGCTATTTAGTTAATGTGCGTACTGGTAACAAAGGCTGTTGTCTCTTTCAATTTTTATGACAGAAACGCCTATTGAAATAAAATAACAAATAAACAATACGCTGTTGCTTGTGGGCTGTGAAATATCGGGTAGTGGGTTGACTCTTTAGGTAATGTTCAGATCTCTCATAAAATCTCTTCTAATTCGGTTGTTTTGTTGAATTATCCAAATCAGGATCTTCCAGAGACTTCCTCGTTTCTGTTTACGAAGAGTTGTGTGGTATTTAGCTTATAAACAATATTTCAAATGACTTGAGGTGATGGGATCTGGTTGGCATCCGTAAACTACAAACAAAACAGACGGTGATCTTTAAGCGGACTATGAGTCTGAGTCTTAATTGCAACAGAATGCCAGCAGTGCTTGTTACATTGTTGCGCAATGATTGATCTCCTGGCATTGGTTGTCAAGATCGTGCACTGATATCTTAAATAACCATCAGTATTTTGATCTGCACCATTGAATCTTCTTCACTTCAGTATCTATGCATAATACGTGCCCGTCTAACATTTTGAATGCAGCGTCAAGTTCATCAATACAAAATCAATATTACCCACTGCTATACAGTAAAAGGTTCATGTTGAAGAAAATGTGTTCAAAATCAAAATTGGGTACCTTTACTTAAACGGTTGTAACTTTGTAATGCATTAGTCAATTTCAATAAAACAAAATTCTCATGAAAGCTGATTAAATTTGCTATTTGTCAAGTATGATTAAAACTGACAACCGTTAACAAATTTCCTGTATAAAATGTCTTTGATGATTACACTTTAATTTGACTCACCCTGTATAACCAAACGAGGTCACATTTACCTAGATATAGCTCCAGACCTCCAAAAGGTGTGATTTGTCGTTACAATGTTCGTTGTATTATATGGATAATGTAATGACCGACATCTTGCCCTTTGAAACTAATGAAATTTTCATCGTTTTATTTGCTGATTTTAAAAGTCATACAGGAAAGATATATTTTTCAAATTTCATGAATGCGAGGTCAGATACCTAAACTTGCAGTTTGTATTAGTCAATTCACATAAAAGGTGGTAAAACAAGCTGCGCGTAAATAGATGTGACCTCATGATTTTAAAAGCTGAAAATTGGCAATTTTGTTTAAAATGTAATAAAATTAAGAATTTTTTATTCCTAAAAGTCAAACAAAGGGATGTTTTATTGGAAAAACTCTAAATATTTTCATCCATATCTCCATTTTTATTTGTATTGTGATTCGAAGGGGTTCGAAGTCCGAACTATCCGACAGGTCACGTCAAGAAAAAAAATATCGCGACCAAGTTTTTAAATATTGATTGCCAGATCGAAAAATTAAATTGCTCATTAAAAGCTCATTTGCATAGGATCTAAGTATTGGCTTGCTGGGTTTACGCATGAACCCCACTATATACAGATATTTTAAATTAAGCGACCATCCGGGAAGTTGTATTCTTCCACTATTTTTCTAACGTATTTAAAAGCAAGGGGTGGCGGGGCGTTATCAGCCGGGGATCGGCTACGCTTACTGTACAGCAACCAGTAATAGTTGCCACGGCTACCCTCCTCTAAGAATTGTGTAATATGAAGAAATCTGACACCACTATTCATGTTGCAGATATTAATCCATCTAACCACAAGCAAACTGCTACTGAAACACATTAACATCTGGCTAGTTTCCTAACACGTAGCAACCATTTTGATTTGGCTGATTTACCAGTTTACCTTTGAAGACTCTGTTACCAGCTCAGGTCCAATAATTTGAGATTTAAGATTTACCTAAAAAAAATCGTCAACTAAATGCCCTGATGGAATCCCGCCAAAATTGTTGAAAGAGTTTGCATATGAATTTAGTCAACAAATAACCGAGATAATAATTATATAATTATGTCAAGGTAAGATTCCATCGCAATGGAAATATGTAATTCAAATCCAAAGCAGACTCCACCTTTTATTAACAAATTACGTACTATTTCTTTAACACCATCTCAGGCGAAAATAGAAAACTGTAAATTGATCATTGATTTAGAATGTTAGGTATTGGAACCAGGCAATTTGCTAACCAGAAAGGATTTTTAACCTCATATTGCTTGATCAGTGTATATCCCGGTGTAATGAAATACAGCGTCCTAGCGGCTGAGTGACCCGAGTGTCCAACCTGGTATACAATTACGTAGAACATACTTATACATGTTAAATCATTATACTATTAATCACGAATTATTCGGTTTAGTTTCATTTAGGGCGGACTCCTGGTTTTAGTCTTATTACACCGGTTGTATATCACCACTTAATTTTAGGTGTTGAGAAACCGACAGCATAAGCTACTCTTGTATACCGACAAATTTCTCAAAAGCAATGATCTTATATACCATAAGATTTTAATGATCAAATTGCTTTGCTGCTTTTGACAGGAGCGACGGGCATGCGTAGTTGACCAAACCGACCCTTCTTAATTATTGGCGGATCTATGTGGATGGAACGTTGTGTTTATTTGCCGCCACCGCTATTTGCGAAAGGGGGGATTTGAATATGATATCAATTTTCATTTTATCATTTTATCTGTTAAAGCATTTTCTAAGCTTTAAAATGACACGTTACTTGTTGAAACTGATCAAGGCGATCTAATTTTACAATAGAAAGTCTGCTGGAAATTCCTATCATTTTCTTTATATTTTGCTGCCTATTTTCATCAGTTTCTCGAAAAGTGTTCTGTCGCAAAGTCCCCCTTTTCAGGGTGAGTCATCACATTTGTCTAAACTTACCATTTATTTATTGACACATCCGGCTATAACATCAAATAAATTACTAAAATGTATTCAAACACTTACAATAGATAAAATAAGATTACATTTAAAACATGAGGAAAAATCTTGCCTCAGTGAGCTAGCCTGGATGAGCCATGATCAAAATGATCGCTTTCACCTAAAAAAGTCCAACACACTGAGACAAACATATATATTGCACAGTATAGACATATAAAAACATTGAAAAAATAATAGCTCTTCAAAAGATATTTCAGTGAAATGTTTCTTAAGATATTTTTTGAAAGTAGGCATTTTGAAAAGTTTTTGAAAGTAGGCATTTTGGACCATACCCATGATAACGCTCTTTAATCAAAGTGTTCCTTCTATAAGTCCCTTAACATAGCAAAGAAACCATACATTTAATTATCTAAACACTTGTAAAAGCTATTATTTCACTAATTCAAACCTGTAAATACAATGTGATTGATACCACAACAGTGTCACGAATGCAATTGCACACAATGAGATTGGTCGTCTCATGTATTTAGGAGCTGTGAAACTTAATTACAAGCTAGTTATTTCACACCTTATTAGAGGCCATGTTTATCCTGCTTAACACCGATGATTACAAAACTTTAACTTGAACGGTTGTTTACCTCTTGGTATCATTGTAGACACTATAATATTAAATAAAGATATATAATATTTCTGTCAAATTATCTGCTATCTTTGTGTGTATAATATTCGTAGATTGTAAATATGTAAAGATGTCATTGGCGTAACATTACGTGTATAATGTTCTTGATCACTCAACCGTAAGAGTGTTTACAAATTTGTGCAATTTTGTTTTAGGTTATGCTTTTTTTTTAAAATCTGGGAAACCTACAAAGGGGGGTTTGTTACATTCAGAATTATTTTTGCATCAATATTTGTTATACCTTTTCAATAATGAAATGAAATGTCATAATTTTGGTATGATTTAAGTTAAGACTATGGTCACAATACATCGTACGAACAGTTACGAACAGTGATTAATCAATTTACTAATAGGACCACGCGACGCCCTCGCTGTTCGCTTTGTTCGCTGCTCGTGGCCGATGTAGCAGGAATGTAAGTCCCCCGTTCTTATTGTCCTGGCTGTACAGTAAAGTATAAGCTAACAACTCTCACGCAACATTAGTTTCACACCGGTGTGAAAGGAATCGTAGTCCCCCTGAAATGGTAGTCCGCCTTCCATAGACCATAACGGAGTAAAGCGTGAAACTAATGTTGCGTGAGAGTTGTTAGCTTATACTTTACTGTACAGCCCGGACAATAAGAACGGTGGACTTACATTCCTGCTACACCGGTCCTTTTAAACGGACTAAACACTGCTCGTAACTGTTTTTACGAGTTATTGTGACCATTGTCTAAGGTGGGTATGGACATCAAGAAAATTGAGTATCAATTTTTGTGTCATACATTAAATAAAATGTCAAAAATCTAGTGTGATCATAAAGGATCTTGTCCGATTTTTCAAAAAAAAATTTTCGTCCTCAAATGAAAGATGACCACCCAAGTGGTCTAAGTTTCAAGTTTTAGCTGAATCGGTCAAACTGTTATGATTTAATGGACAATTTTGTATTTCAGAGTCGCCTATACGTTACTGTGTAAAACTAATTATGGTTACCATAATTAGTTTCATCCATTTTCGTACATATCTCCAAAACAGAACAGAACTCAGCTGTTACATTTTACATTGGTAAATATGAGCAACATTTTGGTACCAAAATCTCAACAAGAAAAAAGTTGAGGCAATAGGACCATACTCCTTTAAAGAAAATTTGTCTTTTATGAAAAACAAGTCGGAATTAAACCAAATAAAGTGGATCATTAACCTCCAAAATATGAATCCTAACAACTTTTTAATTATGAAAAGATAAAATAGTTTCCACTGCATTTGCGGGGACTCGAACCATGGATTATGGCAGGGTTAACCATGCATTACGAAACAAGGGATCTACCGCTGAGCTATCAAGGCAGCTTTGAGATTGTGAACAAAAAATAAGGACTAGCCGGTTGACTCCATGTAGCTTTAGATGCCAAATGACTTAGCGTGGTGATACGATTTTATCTCCTCGGTACTTTATCTTTTACAGCTGATAGCAACCTAAGCTTAAGTTTTATACTTAAGTGTGTAGAGAACTTAGCAAAATACATAAATCCATCGAAAGCTATATCATGATATGTCATGTGTAAGGTATTCTGTGATCATCGTGCCGGTAATTATTTTCAATTGCAAATGAAGACGATTTTCATAGATATAATCAATACATTACTTTAGAGGCAGGTTATAGAAATTATGCGACTTGTATAATATAAATAACAGTTTTCATTAACCATTATATTTTTGTAACTTTTAACGATCGCATTAAATTATTATTCATCGTAAAGTTCAATTATTCTAGTGACCGAACAGGAAAACTAATATCATGAACTTTATATTCACAATTTAAATGTTTTCAAACAATTTTGAAAAAAAAAACCTGAGGAATTTTTCATACATCCTATATCCATATCGTAGTTATAATCCTTGTTAAGAACATTTTAAGTTTGCTTCAGGTGTTTTTGCAAGTAAGACATCAACTTGAAAATAAAATTTAGTTTAGGCGCGACCTACTTTGTAGTCCCCATAATTATGGAAAAATAATGTAATATATACACTGAAAGCACAAGCTTCCTGCGTCAATTTTACAGCAAACAGATGTATCTCTCGTGCTGGTGTTTGTGTGGGTGTGTGGGGGATGAACATTTTTCTTCTTTTTCACCGTATTCTGTTGGACGCACTGATGTCACAGACTAGAATCCTGTCCTCTGATTGGTCAATTGAGGCTGTTCCGTGTTACTCCCTGGCGTGAAACATTGCATTGGAGGTCAATAAAAAAGTCTACAAATTTTTAATTTTCAGCTAAATTAATTTTTGTATCAACCCCTTTCTTCATGTTCTTTGATATATTGTTAAAAAATATGTCTTTCATCTTTATTGTAAAAAAAAATAATGAATCAGAGCGGAAACATAAAATATTGTGGAAATATTGGCTTACTCCATAGACATCGCACAGTAAGTTTCACGCCAGTAACAAGGACTGAGTACGCCAAATTCAACAACTGCGTCCGAAAGAATTGGTTTGTCATGTTTTATATTTTGTTGATTTGTGATGGACCAATTTAATAACATTTTTAACCATTTTCAACAACGAAAATATTTTCCTAATTCACAGTGTTTCTTCTTAGAATTTTGGTTTTTGCCAAATGATGGCATCAACAAATCAACAATCATCGGCGACCACTGCACTGAAAACATTATTTCGTCAAACGTGGTGGAAAAGTCGTCAAACAGGGGTTATAAATTAGTCATGCAAGTGAATTTCCCCTTATTCGTCGCTTGACGATATTTGCGGGCGCATGACAAACGAAAACAAATACAGGACAAA
>JXSR01S039640.1:0-11200 GCA_000969725.1 Ophiothrix spiculata | reverse complement strand
AGATCATGTATTTATACAAACTTGTATTGGAAAAACTTTAATTCTCTATGCTTTACATGATTGATGATAACTTCATTTCAAATATGATTGTGATTAAACCCAAATTAAGTTACTTTCTTTCCCTTTTTCTTTTTCATGGCTATCCTCATTGTGATTGATCACCATGGTTACCAACACAATCATCAACAGGTAAGTTAAAAGAATATTACTTCATATTGTTCATAATTTTATAACTTGATCCAAGATTTGATCCATGAATCATCCAAATTTCAGTTTTTAAAATTGTTCTTCAAATTAGCACCAGATTGTTGTGTGGGTAGGAATGTTGTAGGCATGTGGTTCAAGTTGCACCAGACTGATCAGAGGAGGGTGGATGTGCTACTTACTGCCAATATTAACGAGACACCGGCAATATACAGCTTGCACTATAAATCTAATAAATTGTGTCCTATGCCGCCTGAGACCGATGATTATTCAATTTGATGAAAAACATCTCCTTTTATCTTCACTCCTTGTGTGTTTTATCAGTCAGTGACTCCATGCCATCGCAGGTCACATCCTCTGGCTCAGTCATTTGCTGCAAATGTTGTACTGTGAGGTTGCATAGCAACCGTATCATCGTTATACCTGCAGAATTCGGTACCCTTGGGGTCGGTTGACATTTTTGGCAATAAACTTATCTAATTTGTTTCAATATGTCACACTTTGCACTGAACATAAATGGGAAATGTTAATTTATGTTCAACGTTTGTCTATACTATTAAAGAAGAATGGTCCGACTTTATTGAATTTATAGTTTTTAGCTAAATTATTTATGGTTTCCATAATTGGACACATTTTCACTTATATTTCAAAACAAAAATATATTTCAGGCATTAATTAAAAAATGTAGAGAAAGGAAACAGGGTCCATACCGCTAACTCTAATTGGTTGCTAAGTCTTTGTCTACCTGTCAAATTTTGATAGATATACAATAGGTTAGCGGCTAACTAGAGTTAGCGGTGTTTCATGAATATGGGACCAGGTCTGCATGTATTCACACTCTAAAAATTAAACTAAGTTGGAGATTGTCTGGACTGAGGCTGCAAGAGTGCATAGTGACCCATCACCGCGTTCTGGTTGTACACTAAAATGACTTATCTACAACGCAATACGCATCTTAAATTTTGTGCTTGAGTCAGTAAATTTTGTAATACGTCTTTGTATACTATAGGTGAGCTGGTATACCTCTAATGTAACTGCAAATAATAAAAAAAAATGCTAGTTTACAAGACTTTATTCTCTCAATGTGGAATTTCCCTGGGAACAGTGTTTCCGCTAAGGATTTTGAGCTTGCGCCAATTCGAGCAAGTTTGACAAAGTTGAAGTGGTGCTAGCGCAAAGCCAAAATCATGAGCTGTGGCTGAAAATTGGCTCAATAAAGCTAGGAAAATATCTTTCTTACACATTTTCAGAAACTTGCTGTGCCAATTTTTACCACTCCTGCGCCAATGGCGCGCCATACGGCCTTTGCAGAAACACCGGGAATTTCTCAATTTCTGGGCAGTGCACCTTACCCTGTCAGCAATCAGCCTTCAGAAGTCAGTACCATACCTTTCCAATCAAAGTTTTTGACAATAACCATGATAACAGATAGTCTATTTTAAATCCAAGGACTAAAGACGGAAAGTCAGGAACAGGAAGAGTAACTCACTTGATGCTTAAATCCAGCCAATCAATTTGTTTCATGTAATTTTATAGCAAGAGAAGGATTTAATTTGTCAAAACTGTCAAACAGTTTCAATGTTAAACTTGCACTAAACAAGCTTCAAAAACGTTTGGGCAATGTAGTCAACAGTTAAAGGTGTATTTTATGTTAAAAAATTACAGTTGACTACCAAATATTGTATAGTTACAGTTAATTACAGTTGGATCTGAAATATTGTGAAGTTTCAGAAAGACAAGGTTTAAAACTAGAAATCGTGTAATAAATATAAATTGCAGATGTCATTTTCTAAATCTGCTTTTTGCAATATCCCTGCTGATAAAGCATATATGTAACTGTCCATCCCAAACCAGCCGTAAATGCAACCTCTTGTCATTTACACTTTTTTAATTATTTGCAAAGACCATGCTTTAAGGATTAAAATGACACCTTAATGAACTTCACACAATTTCCAGAAGTCAAGTTATGGTCCGTCAAGGTTGTCAAACGTAAAATGTATAACTGAGATAAATGCGTACAAATATCAGTAAGCCCAATATTTTCTGTTGATTGTCTTAAAATATGCAGATTTATTTCACATTTTCCATCATTTTCTTGACATGAAACTTTACTGGTATCTTGTAGTAAGCACAAGGATTGTGAATCTGTCAAAAAATCACGACCGTGGCATGTATTTTCACCTGTAGCGCAAAATTAAGTTTCTGGCATTTACGGCTCATACGGGCTGAATATGTAGGGCAGTATTTTTCAAAATGAAAGAAAATTACAACATTTTGATATATAAGGATTGAATTTAACTATAACCACTAACACTTCAAATGATGTAAAAAATCTTGAAATGTTATGAAAAAATTAGGGATGATGTTGAACTTGTCCAATGTATCTTTAAGCAAGCATAAATGTTTATTTTCAGCAATTGCAAAATTATAATAGAAAATGAACAGTTTAAAAGATGAACAGTTTTCAAATTGTGGAAATGCCATATAAATTAATATGCGGTTATATATAAATGTCATGAACCTAAAAGACTGAACTAGCAAAACTTGTAAAATCTGAATTCATCTTGAAGAGTATAAGTATGCCGAGACTGATACGGATATCTCAACTTTTATCCAACTCTCTGAAGTGTCTTGTTATTTCTCTTATTTGATCAAATTTCACATAAAATGTATATTTTTCCCATGCGGAGTTGACCTTTCAGCATCCTACATATTGTGACATCGTAAGACGTAGATTTCAAATCCCCAGTCAGTTCAAACAAAAAATCCTCTCGGATCTGCGATAGCATCTGAGATGGAAATCTTGTAATAGATACTGCCATAATAAAAATGTTTGGATGTATTTCAGGTCATTTTACAAGAGAAATGTAACAAAAAGGTGACTTTTTGTAAAGCATAGGTTGTTTTCTTCCATACATCATAAATAGATTTTTACTGTTTTCTTGGCTTGCATGCTTATACAGACCAGATCTAGAACATTTGAAAAAATGGCAAAATGTTGTAGCTGGAAATATGTTAGAAAAGTCAGTTAAAAATTACCCATTTTGGTATAAAAAAAAGGTACTTTGTACTGAGAGGTCCACCTCCACCATACAAGTTAGAAAAAGTCTTATGGTGGCATTTCATGAGGTGGGTCAAAAATGTGTTACATGGTCAAAGTGGTCAAAAAAACCATTTTTTGATATGATGTTAATATTATTGATCTCTTTCAATTCAAGTAACTTTGTAGCCAAATATCACTTTTGTTTTGGCATAATGAGCTAATTAATGGTTAATTACTCCATAGACGGCAATGCAAACTGTAATTTTCAAATGCGTTTTTCTCAAAATTACCTGTTTTTACTAAAGCAAGTCATAAATTGGAGTGATTAATGGTAAACAGTTCATTTTTTCAGGATATGTTATAAACACTTTAATAATTACTTTGATGCATTAAACTTGAAACAGACCGCTTAGGGTCTTGGTGTTAATGACCTTCAATTAATTAGAGGCGGGCTATACAAGGAGTGAAAATGGTGATGTATCAAATCATTCTGTCCTAATTCTTATGTGATGCAGCTTGATCCCCTGAACATTTTACACCAGATTTGTTAAAATCGGACAAAAAATGAGAAGGTGCCGCCCAAAAAACTGATCGAGGGGGGAGGGGTCTAAGGAAGGTCTAAAAATTATAAATTTGCCAATTACTGTAATTATATACCAAATTTTAGCCATGTTGGTGACTATCTGTATGTAAGAATCCATTTGTGAATGTTCCAGCAGTGTCAAACCTTCTGAAATGGTGATATTGTCTCAATTTGGCTATCTACCGCATCCGTAGGCACCGCATCTGTAGGCACCACCACCCCTGTACTGCCAAGTTCAAACCATTGTCTCTCTTAAATTATGTAACCCATGAAGACCAAATTACAGCCACAAATGGCAGAAAGTGTAAGCTTTCAAATGAGACATTAAACAAGTCAAATTCAGTTGGAGATCCCATGAAAAAATGTAAAAACACCACCTTTTTAGCATACCCACCTAATGACATGCTACCTTATATTCAAATTTCTATGCTTTCAACATCAAATCACAGTATGGAAAAATGAGAATGCAAAATTAGGTGTATTTGGTAAAACAGCACCCAATTTATCCAATATTAAGTACTGTTGCAGGAAAAGGCTATGATTGGTCACAAATTTAGTGCCGTTGCAGGAAAAGGCTATGATTGGGCACAAAATTACACTTTAACAAGGTAACAGAGATAGTCAACATAATAAAGTCAACTTTAAGCATCATACAAAATTATTTGAAGGACCCTGGATGAGAATCTTGAATTTTGATGGCCGTTCAATGAATTAAGAAAGTATTTTCAAAATTCTTGGTTTGTATAAAAACAAATATTATAATGCAAAATATTCACTCATATGTGTCCCGTCATATCGAAAGGTAACTTAAGGTCGGCAAAATTAAAATTGATTTTTTGGTCTCATCTGAAAGATTTTATTTTAAGCTTTAAAATGACACCTTGCTTTTGGTTATTGGATGTTCGATTACAAAGTTACATCCAAATTGGTAAAAGGTATCGGGCTGATTCCGAAAACTAAAGTTCTGAGAAAATCAAGTTTAAAGTTTCAGTACTGGTTAAACGTGAATGGTGAAAGGATTTTTATCTTGGTTTTTAAAATATTTGTCTTATGTTTTGGATGTTGGAACCTGATTAATATGATAGAATACACTACAAATGTAACGTTTCTAATGAAATTAGAAATTCGACCTTGGACGTGATTTTTGACTATGCTCAGCTTCAATGGCTTGTATCTCGTAATTTACTATGCCGGTATTAAGGTACCTTTCGATATGACGGGACACATATTATTACAATATATCGCTTTGTGTGTGATTTAATCATCAAATTAAAGTGATTAAACTTGTCAGGTAACCAAGATCAAATTGCGGCGATCGCACTTAGATAAACCTTATGGTATTTTGAATGTTTTTGTATCAAGTTATCGTTATCGTTTTTATAGCTTTAATCTAAGTTGTGCTTTACAGATTAGATTGACTGTACATATACTTCTGAAGATAGTTAGCAAAATTTAATAATGGATACAGTTTGACATTTTTGACAAATTAAATCCTCTTGTTCGAAACTTACATGAAACAAATTGTCACTTGATTGGCTGGATTTAAGCATCAAGGGAGTTACTCTTCCTGTTCCTGACTTTCCGTCTTTAGTTCTTGGATTTAAAATAGAATTTCTGTTATCATGGTTATTGTCAAAATCTTTGATTGGAAAGGTATGGTACTGACTTCTGAAGGCTGATTGCTGACAGTGTAGTGATAGTGCGCTGGTCAGAGATTAGAGATGTGAAAGTCTTGGGAAAACAAACTTTTCTCTTTTTTTTTTGACTGAAAGATTGGATGAATTTAAAACTCTTTAGTGTGACAAAATTAAAGTTGTTAAAGAATTGCAATTTTTCCAATATTCCACAAATGTAGGGAAAAACCACCTGATAAAGATTCAATTCATGTAAAAATATATGTACAAAAGTCGCGGGAAGAATCTAGGCCAGTCCCTTTAAATAAATTCAAGAACAGAGAGATGTTTTGAAATGCAAGCCCTTGAATTTCGGTTATGCAAATTTTTAAATTAAAAATTATATTGTTATATGTAACAGAAAGAGAAAATAAAAATGTTGTTAGTAAATTTTGGTATTTCTCCCCACCCTTTTAAAATACCCTGGATCTGACTTATATGAATTTGACATGTAAGCCAAGAAGCAAGTTACAGTCTATATATATAATGCATGAAAGAAAACAACCTTTGCCTTACAAATGTCACCTTATTTGCAGCAATTTTCTTGTAAAATGACCTAAAATGCATCCAAACATTCTTTGTTATGGCAGTATCTATTACGAGATTTCCATCTCAGATGCTATCGCATATCCGAGAGGATTTTTTTGTTCGACTCAATTGACCAGGGATTTGAAATGTCCATGGTGATGTCGCTATATGGGATGCTGAAAGGTCAACTCTGTATGAAGAAAAATACATTTCATGTGAAATTTGATCAAATAAGAGACAAAACAAGATACTTCAGAGAGTTGGATAAAAGTTGAGATATTCGTATCATTCTCGGCACTATACATATTCTCTTCAAGATAATTCAGATTTTAGAATTTGCATGTATTTTATTCAAGAACCGTGATGATTCATAATAATAAAATTAAGCAATTGCAAAATTAAAATAGAAAATGAACAGTTTAAAAGATGAACACCTTCCAAATTGTGGAAATCCCATATAAATTAATATGTGGTTATATAAATGTCGTGAACCCAGCACAGTACTGAAATAGCAAAGCTGGTGAAATCTGAATTCATCTTGAAAAGTATAAGTATGCCGAGACTGATACAGATATCTCAACTTTTATCCAACTCTCTGAAGTGTCTTGTTATTTCTCTTATTTGATCAAATTTCACATAAATGTATATTTTTTCCCATGCGGAGTTGACCTTTCAGCATCCCATATATCTGACGTAAGACGTAGATTTCAAATCCCCAGTCAGTTGGAACAAAAATCCTCTCGGATCTGCGATAGGATCTGAGATGGAAATCTTGAAATAGATACTGCCATAACAAAGAATGTTTGGATACATTTCAGGTCATTTCACAAGAGAAATGTAACAAAAAAGGTGACTTTTTGTAAGGCATAGGATGTTTTCTTTCATGCATAATTATAAATAGATTTTTACTGTTTTCTTGACCAGATCTAGAACATTTGAAAAAATGTGAAAATGAATAACCATTGAGGAAGATTTTTTCAATCTAGCCAATCAAGTGACAATTTGTTTCATGTAATTTTACAGCAAGAAGAATTTGTGAAAACTGTCGATTAGTTTCAAAGTTAAACTTGTACTAACAAGCTTCAAAAAAGTTTGTGCAATGTAGTTATTAACAGTTAAAGGTACATTGTATGTTAGATGATTACAGTTGACCACCAAATATTGTGTAGTTACAGTTTATTACAGTTTGCTACGAAATATTGTGAGTTTCAGAAAACACTAAAAATCATGTAATAAATTCCTTTTGCATCATTATTGCAGATGATAGATTTCTAAATGTGCTTTTGCAATAATCCTACTGATAAAGCAATATTAAAATATGGAGGGCAGTATTTTTTCAAAATGAAAGAAAATTAAAACTTTTTGATATGTAGAGATTAAATTCAACTATGAGACTTAGCGTGTTTCAAGTATTACCACTAATACTTCAAATGATGCAAAAAATCGCAAATATTTAGGAAAACGGGAGATGATGTTGAACACCCCAATGTATCTTTAAGCAAGCATAAAGCTTTATTTTCAGCAATTGCTTAATTAAAATAGAATATGATCACTTTAAAGATCAAAGTGAACACTTTTCAAATTGCGGAAATGCCATATAAATTAATATGTGGTTATATAAATGTCATGAACCTAATGCAGTACTGAACTAGCAAAACTGGTGAAATCTGAATTCATCTTGAAGAGTATAAGTATGCCGAGACTGATACAAATATCTCAACTTTTATCCAACTCTCTGAAGTGTCTTGTTATTTCTCTTATTTGATCAAATTTCACATAAAATGTATATTTTTCCCCATGCGGAGTTGACCTTTCAGCATCCCATATATTTGACATCGGAAGACATAGATTTCAAATCCCCAGTCAGTTCAAACAAAAATCCTCTTTGATCTAAGATAGGGTGAGAGATGGAAATCTTGTAAACGATACTGCCATAACAAAGAAAGTTTGGATGCATTTCATGTCATTTCACAAAAGAAATGTAAAAAAAAAAGGCAAAGGTTGTTTTCTTTCATGCATCATAAATAGATTTTTACTGTTTTCTCGGCATGTATGCAGACCAGATCTAGAACATTTGAATAAAATGGGAGAAATGCCAAAATGGTGTTGCTGGAAATATTTTTGAAAAGTCAGTTAAAAATTACCCATTTTGGTATTTAAAAAAAGGGTACTTTGTACTGAGAGGTCCCACCATACAAGTAACAAAAAGTCTTATATTCAAATTTCTATGTTTACAATATCAAATCAGAGTTTGGAAAAATGAAAATGCAAAATTGGGTGTACTTTCGAAAACAGTACCCAACTAACCCAATATTAAGTGATGTTAAAGGTTGCAGGAAAAGACTGTGATTGGTCACAAAATCACACTTTTACAAGGTATAGAGATAGTCAACATTATAAAGTCAACTTTAAGCATCATACAAAATTATTTGAAGGACCAGATCTGACGTAGGCCTCCTAAGAGTAGGACGAAATATTATGTGAGTTTATATTCCAAATAATTCAATGGTTTTGTCAAACTAAATATGTTTTCATTATTTGAAGGACCCTGGATGAGAATCTTGAATTATCGATGGCCGTTCAATGAATTAAGAAAGTATTTTCAAAATTCTTGGTTTGTATAAAGACATATTATAATACAAAATATTCACTCATATTAATACAGTCAGCCTGTTCAAGTTTGTCGTAAGTTATCTCATTAAAGGACAAAGGGTTTAGTTTACATTTGTAAACTAAATCGTAATTGACAAAAGAAGTATCGAATTAATTTTACCGCACAAAAGAGGCCTGTCAATCAAAGTATAGGATAGGCTATTGTCTTCGACGAAAGCAAAAACGTCTAGAGGTTTTTAGTTGTGCTTTTTATCGTGTAAACACAAAAGGATTGTTAAGGATTGCAAATTCTCAAGTGGAGATTATCTATACTTATTGACTTATTGGTGAATAGAATAAGTAATGGGTTAACAAAATATTTTACTACGGATTACAAAATGCATTGTTATGCACGGACAGAACATTTAAACTGGCTAAGTATATCACTTTGTGTGTGATTTAATCATTAAATTAAAGTGATTAAACTTGTCAGGTAAACCAAGATCAAATTGCAGTGATCGCACTTAGATAAACCTTATGATATTTTAAAAGTGTTTGTATCAAGTTATCGTTATCGTTTTTATAGATTTAATCTAAGTTGTGCTTTACAGATTAGTTTGACTGTACATATACTTATGAAGCTAGTTAGCAAAATTTAAAAATGGAAACAGTTTTGACATTTTTGACAAATTAAATCCTCTTGTTCGAAACTTACATGAAACAAATTGTCACTTGATTGGTTGGATTTAAGCATCAAGGGAGTTGTTCTTCCTGTAACTGACTTCCGTCTTTAGTTCTTGGATTTTAAAATAGAATTTCTGTTATCATGGTTATTGTCAAAATATTTGATTGGAAAGGTATGGTACCGACTTCTGAAGGCTGATTACTGACAGTGACGGTGCACTGGCCAGAAAATAGAGAGGGGAAAGTGTTGGGAAAACAAACTTTTTTCTTTTCTTTTTTTGACTGAAAGATTGGATGAATTTAGAAACTCTTTAGTGTGATGCTCTCCGAGGATGCTCTATTGTCATAATTGTATTATTTCTTGGACAACTTTTTAAAATTGATTTCCTTGCTTTGATCAGATTAATGGCATCACATCACTCAATTTTGATATTATACTTGTATTTGCTTTACCTAATGATCACTCACACCTCTTATAACGAATGGAATGATTAAAACTTTTAATGAAGTCAAACAATAAACTAAAGGTTGGTTCAGACTTGTTGGCACACCGATTATTTGATGAAACAACTATCTTTGTTTAATTTATGCCCCCTACAATACACTAATGCACCTCGATTAGGACGGGGTTTTGATGATTTCATATAGAATATATTTTTATTCCTAACTGCATTGAATATTTTATCATTAAATAGTCATTATTACATAGATATGTATGAAATTTTATTGAATAACAAATACATATTGCACAAAATTGGCATAGAATATTCTTATGGAAGACAACTCTGAACCAAGCCTTACTGTCAAATTTCAGATTTGAAATTGTTCTGAATCAAGGATAAGCTATTCTCATCAATGCCAACTTGGATTAATCCATTTTTGGTGTTTTAAACTTCTGAGGCAAATTATTTGATGTTGGAAAATCTGGAAAGATTATTTGATATTATGTGATTTTCAAAAAGTAACTGAAATTGATACCTTTGCCATTTTCTTTTTATCGTATAAAAATTAAAAAAGAAAAGAAAAGAAATGGCTCAAATTGAGAAAGAATTAATTTGCAATATATCCTTTGATGGTGGCATGACAAATTGAGAATTTTTTAAATTCTAGATTTGTTCCTCAGATGGATTTACCAGTTGAAAGATCAAACAAAGTTTCTAGAAGGTCTCATTTTTTAAGTTGGGACCCAAACGCATTACATGTGTGTTTTAGTGAAATATAGCCTCTTCTTATATAAAACCCTCCGGATTTCCAAAAATATGCATCTTAAGTGCATATAAGTATATATATACTGAAAGCTAATTGTGTCAGCAATTTGAAAATGTGCATATAAAGTCAAGCGTACAAGGTGGCTAAGAGTTATACAGGGTGAGACAAACAAAAATATCGTCAAAATGATCATTAATTGTTTGATATCCAGACAAAAAATAGGACTTGTATATAAAAAATCAATGCGTTGAACATAGAGTTTAGCCTATTGCCCATCCGTACATATCAGAAAAAAAGTTCATTGCAACGTTGCATACATTATACAGGGTGTTACAAATTTAGGAGTTAATTGCAGCTTGTAGTGTTTATATCCAGTGAAGTGTGTCCTGTGCATAAAATTTAGCAAATAAGCATTGTATTTAACATTGCTTAACCTGATGAAACAAATATGAATCTCAATTTTGTTATTTGAGAAATTTTATAAGTGATAACTGTGAAAATAACAGTTATCACAATTTAAAGCCATCGAAGGGCTTCATTTATGTGTTCTAATTCTATGGTATGCTGCCCATTGGTGGTGTCTTATGTTATTAACAAGGCAATAACGCAAAAGTCATGCGCCAACCAGGGAAGGTCAAAATAAGGGACGAGATAGGTTTCAAAATAAATCATGAGAAATGCAAA
>JXSR01S039635.1:99668-117851 GCA_000969725.1 Ophiothrix spiculata | reverse complement strand
GACAGCATTTCTAAATAGTCTATTATAATCATTATACAAAACCAATTTAAAGCAAAAGCTTAATTTATCACCAAAAATTTGGATGTAAACAAAGACAAACTTGTCAAATTCGGAAACCTAATGTATAACTAGCATCCAAGCTAAGTTTTGGCCCCCAAATCACACATTTTGATTCTAAATATTAACAAATCACCTATCATGAGATGCACAAGACTCAAGGAGGACACCGATATGGTCTGTACAAACATGCTTAAATGGCAGTTTTACTACTAGCATTTACCACGACTTGCCAGGACTATAGCTGATATTGAGGTGTAGGAATATGCAAAATCAGATTTGCCCATGTAGCCAGAACCATAGATTTTATTGTAACTATATGTTCTACTGTGTATATCTGTTAATAAGACTTTTGTATCTTTATCTGTAGGATGTTTAAGCGTCTTATTAAATGGTCTCATCTACCTCGTTGGAGGACGGAGTCGGGAAGTGCATGTTTACGATCCAGCTGCTGACAAGGCATTGCAAGTGGCTTCTTTGAATGAGATACACATGTGTACTGGAGTCACTGTCATGGGAGGTAGGTCAGATGGTTATTTGAGGAATAGAATAAACATTTGATGCAGAGATGCCACTTTTCAGTATTTATACTGAAATTCAGTACTTTTATGAATGTAACAAAAGTTTCATTTTAATTTTTAATTTTTTTTGCAAAACTCATACAAAAATCATCCTTGAATTAATGAAGAAAGTACATGTATGTATCAAGCCAACCAATGGTCATTTTATTAGTGTTTAAGGACAAGAGCATCTGGGGCAATGACCTCTAGATAGAACCACAGCAAGTGCCATACCTTGTGACAGGTGAAACTACACTTGCAGCTTTCAGTATTTTATTCAAAAACTCAGTGGCATCTCTGTTGATGGTGACAGAGACAGCTTTGCAACCATTGTGTATAGCCTTTACTAAATTTTTACACCCGCACATGCTATGGTCACATAAGCCGAAGGAAGCCGCAACGCAGCAACGCCATCAGTATGACACCGATGAATCCTTGCAATGCCTGGTCAGTCGGTCACCGGTGGTTATGAAACCATAGTATACAAGCCTCAAACTTTTAACTCAGAATTATATTCTTGCAGCATGCTTCCTAAGTCTCTATGGCTCATGGACACCACCCGGTGTCCGTCCAGTTACCAGCTTGTGTCCGATATGATGCCATAAACACATCATAACTTCGTCGCAAGGTTATGTGATCAGGGTATAATTCCTGCCCTCTCCTTATTTTATTTTATAAATATTTTATTTTATAAATTCAATGAATTTCGATATCGAGATGTGTAAGTTGTTGTTTTAGCGCATTTCAAAACAAACCAATACTGCATAAAGTCTTGATTCTAGCAAAAACCTTTGGGAGTTGATTGCTTGTATCAACTTGTGAATAGCATTTTGCTGTAAAATGACAATCATTTGAGCTGGTCTGCGAAGGATATGGTATATATAGACTCTCCAGGTATACACTGTATGCAGCGTCCCAAGAAGGATCATTCGCACAGGGAACCAACGTCTTATCGTGACTTTCCGAACCACGGAGCAATTAGAGTAAAGTTTCTTGCCCAAGGAAACAAGGAGACGTAAACCGCCTGGCCCGGGGCTCGAATCCACAACGTCTGTATTACGAGACCCGTGCTCTAACCGATCAGAACAGAGCAATATATTAATTATTGACAGAGGTTTAGCAAATATATAGGAGTAAATTTGACAGCCAGTTTAAGGTATTCCATCAGTAGTAGCAGTGAATGTGATTGTTGCAATTTTCATCAAAATTGATGTCTTTCAAAAGTTTTTATGTGTTGCTTCAAAACTCAACCAGTGGTTGCCTGTTGGTTCTGGGCGGTTGAACCGAAATAAACAATAGCCAACCGCCCAGAACCGGCAGGCAACCGCTGGTTGAGTTTTGAAGTTGTCCCTTAAGTGGATACTGCAAAGCTTTAATATTCTTACTGTATGTATTGTTTTCTTGTTGCAGGAAAAATCTATGTGGTTGGTGGCGATAACCTTGCTGATGAATTAACCAACTCGTGGGACGTCATCGAGTGCTACAACCCAAGCCTAAACATATGGACCAAGGAAGGAAAGATGCCATTATCTCTGTACTGGCACGGTGTGGTGAGCCTTGTTAAAGATATAAGGAGCTTTCTTGAATGGCCTAGGGATTGGCCCAGAGACTTGAGCTCAAGTATGGGACCTTTCATGATGTACAGGGGATATGGGGAACGGGATGCCAGGTATGACCCAAGGTAGCAGTGAAGGATCTGCTAGCTAGTGTATCTTTTATTGTTTAGATGTTTTTTGCTTGTTGTTTGAATATGATGTAAGATATTTTGAAATTTATATAAAGAGCAATGTTCAACACAAGGACATATTCAGGTTGGCCTCCTCTGTACAATCTTACAGTCATGTCATGAAAGCAAGTCTTAGAGTAGTCTGTGCTACAGACCATTTTACTATGCTATCACACCATCCAGTCACTAGAAACTTACAAGCACACCACCAACATTCACACTTTTCACTAATGGGAAAATGTTTGCTCGCGCCTTCGGCGCTCGCAAATCCCTGGCCTCCGGGAAATTCGCTCACCTATCACCTTCGGCCTAGTCTCGTACCTTCAGCGCTCGATGCTAGCAACTCAGAAAATATCAAAAATCCAGTCTTTGACAAAGTCTAGTCTTAGAGGGGCATTGGACAAGTTCAGCATCATCCCAAAACTTTTACCCAAGCATTTTGATATTTTTGCCGATTTCATGCATGACTTAGCCTATAACTTTTAAGGAATCCAGCCTTGTGTTGAACACTGCTCAAGAATTTAATGCAATATACCTCAATATAATGCAATATTAAATATATTTATAAATATATTTAAACTTAACACTGAATCAATAATATATTTGCTGGAAGTCAATTTGTACCAAATTTGTGTCCCATATTTAGTATTGCTAAAATGATTTGACACATGTATGCATGCAACAGTGCATGTCAAAGAAAATCAATATTCATGGTGCCAAAACACTGTCCAATCAAATGGCAAGATTGATTTACTATCTTTACCAGCTTCTTAGCTCATTGTGGAGTTGTGCGAGACCAAAGGGGTAGAGTCCAACAAGTGTACTTATAATAAGCTCATCATAAGTGGGCAATTTTAAACATTATTTGGAAAAGATTTTGGTTCCAAATAAACCTTAAATGGGAATTTTTCTCAACGCCCATCTGCATGAGTTTTAAGTTCCAATTAGAAATGTATATACATGTATAATAGGATAACATTTTGCATAAATTGACTTCCTATCTACAAATCCATTGTACATTGTACTACTTGCAATTGAGGACACTGGAACTAAAAGGGGGTTAAGTCACAAAATCTTGAATATCGAGTTGTGTCAATTTCCTGCTACAGAATTCTCATTTCCACATTCTGTACGAGTTTTGTAGTAATTTGATGATCAGAGCATGCGTAAGAGTCACTGCGGGATACAGCAATACCATTCAAGACAACACAAATGATATGATGTTTGTGCCATTTTCTCAGTTTGTACTCAATGTGACTTAACCCCTTCTGGTTCTAGGGTCCTCAATTGGACCTATGATTCAGGGGTCTGTTTTTGAAATTGTCAAACTCCATTCCATGAGGCAATGGCCGCATAATTGAAGAACCAGGCATGGGAATTTTCAGATAATTATCTGATTTCAGATATTTTGTCATCCAAAATCATCCAAATTCAGATAATTTGGGGGTTGATTTAACCTTTTTAGTGTTTTTGGGGTTATATTTACTAAATTCAGATATTTTCATGAAAAATCATTCTCATACCTGAAGAACATACTTGAAGGAAACCTAAGGTTTGTGAATGTGCCATACAATTGGCAACATTTGTGATTAGAAAAAAGGGTAGTTAAATATAAATATGCTTCTTGCAAGCATTATCTTCAGGGTATTAGCGTTTAGTTACCCAAATTTATGTTGGAACAGTTTTGCGAATGATAAGATGCACTATATGATGACCTTTTTTTTGCCCCCCCCCCCCCACATAGCCCATGAAATATTTTAATCTAATTATTATTGAGTAATGTCATTTTCTCTGTCAGACCAGAAATTACATAAAAGTTGTTTAAAGTGGTTTTAAACCTTTCACAACATGGCATCGCCAGTGGGCATCGCTACAAAATAATGATTTGGCACCAAAATGATATACTGGAGAAAGTTTAGGGCCCGTATTCCAGAAAGGTGTTTAGCTAAACCACGGTTTTAATTCTGGTCAACAGCACGGCTCATTGAACTGTTCCACTTGAAAGCTGCAGTAGTGCATAATAATTTGATGTTCAGTTAAACAATAGTTTAGCTAGACTCCTTTCTGGAATACAGGCCTAGATGTTTAATGAAGGGGAATTCTAATCGAAAATCAACCTTTGATAATTTCAACAATTTACTAACATGTTGAGGGGGTGACTTTGAATAATTCTTCTTCTATATGGCTGTTGGCCACCATCCAAGTAAAACATATGTCACTTCAATTAATATTGTGTTTACATTCATCTTTATCAATGTACGTCTAATTTAATACTTCGAAAAAAAAATCCCACTTGGTTTTGATATGAGAGTCATTACAATCATCAAGCTCAATGATGTGTTATTTTTGAGAGCATTCAAAAATAAAATGATAGACAATTTTGAGAAAATTATTAACTTATTACAGATAAGGAATTATAGAATGAATAAGTTTATCTATTAAAGAAACTTGGTCCGAATTTTCAAAATTAAGTTTCCAATGCCATATGAAAGATGACAACTCAAAATATTTAAGTTTAAAATTTCAGCTCAATCGGTCAAACCGTTTTGATTTTATGGGCAATTTTGTATTTCAGAGCTGCCTATACGTTACTGTGTAAAATACATGGTTACCATAATTAGACACATTTTGATGTATATATATCTCCAAATCGAAATGTAATTCAGCCTTGAAATTTCACATGGATTATAAGAAAAAAATGAGTAACAATTTATGGTACCAAAATCTCAAAAAGTTTGAAAAAAACTTGAGGTAATCGGACCATGCTCCTTTAAATACAAAAACTAACATCAGTGTAATGTAGAATCATAATGCTAGTCTCTCAACTCAAAGTTGTATGCTTATAAGCCTACTCGATACAGGCGATCATCAGGAAGAACAGAATTTCACAGAGACAACCTCCAGTTATCACAGAGTTTGTCCTGCAAGTCTTTTTTTTACTGTAACATTTTTCCCATGGTTCCAATGTACTTTATTTTTAGCACATGTTTTTTACTAAGAACAGTATAAGGTCTTGTCCACATGTTCATTTACATCTTATTTCTAATTTTAATAATTAGCAGCCACATTTACAAATGTGTTCTTGTTATTGATGATATAGGCTTGATTAAATCAAGTATCTCACCATGACTTTGGTCATCTAAGATTTTCTGATGAGATTCTTTCTGTATGTCTGTTTTGCAACCTCTAGACTTCTAACCTCTATACATACGGTGCTTGATTGGCTTCAGATGTATTGGGAGGCAAAACTATGCATTGTCTTTACCCATTGTTCATTCTGTACTCATCCAGGGGGAGATTTTTATTACCATTAGGCCACCACAGGAAGTGCAAATAATCCCTATCAGCTCTGGGTACTCTTACTTGCAAAAACATTCCTTGAATGTCTACCATCATAGCTATTGGTTCCTGCATAAATCTCAGCAGAACTCCTAGCAATGAATTAGTAAGATCTGGTCCCTGTATTAACTCATCATTGAGACAGCAACCTTAGTAACTGGCGGCACTACCCTTAATTTTTGCTTCACTGGGTGGTACATGACATGCCATGATGTGGAATGTACCACTTTTTCCCATCTTCTTTATGTAGTTGCTCATCAGGGATCTTTTCTGTATATTTAATTCTCATCACATCTGCCATGAAGGCCTGGTAATCTTCCTTGAAGAGTAGATTCCGGTTGAACTTTCTCTTCAAATGTTCGGCTCTCTTGACTGCTTGAACTTTGTTATCAACCATGGCTCTGTTTCTGTGTCTATTTATAGGCATCATATCCATGAACCGTTGATCTTCAATGGAAGGTTGTGGCATGTCTTCTTTACTTCTTTCACTAAAATCATAGTTGAACATTCTAGTCATTTAGATGTCATGTGTTCAGAGTCTGGATGTGATGATGTATTGTCAAGGAGAAGTATGGCTGTTTAGGCCAGTCCTGTCTCTTGTATATTCCAGCGAATAGCTGGCACAAAGTTTCGTTTTTAAACCCGTTTTCAAAAACGTCAGTTGTGACGTCCCGTAGAATTGAATCTCCTATCAGAAGAGTTCCAGATAATGATGTGTTCTCTTTCACTCTGTCTTGAGCAGTGAGTTTAGTGTCATGCTTGCGTTTAGTGAGTTCACCAATCTTATCTCGTCATGTGAGTGCAAGAAAGTTGTATCTGCAATAGCTGCCATTTGTCATTAATTTTGATTGCACACTGGATAATCTCCAGTCTTGGGTCAGTGGTACTTGAAATGGTTCTTCAGGTGACGCCGTCACCTGAAGAACCATTTCAAGAACCACTGACATAAGACAAGAACAGTTTGAGGGAATTTTCACATTCTTGTGCCAAGGTGTAAAATAAATATAACTTAAGGCATCCATTGCAGATACGACTTTCTTGCACTCACATGATGATCTTAGGCTTTTATCTGCTCCTGTAGACTTTCACATTTCTTTGCTGAAGCAGAATTTAGAACTGGTTGGCATTCTATAGTTGGTTCATGTTTGCTTATGGCGCTCTTTTGTTCTATCACTTCCTTCTGTAGTTGACTTATCTTGGCACTCATATCCTTGGTGGAAACTCAGTTGGCACAGGACAAAGAACCCACTTTCACACTATGAAAAAACATTGCTGCACAAACCAGACAGTCTGCTTCTTTGCGATTCCTATACAAGTGTAATGTTATAGTTTTCAACATAAAGTACATTCCTGACACTTTCCTTGGTCCTTTGGAAGATGGCATTTTTCTAGACAGTCAATTGGGTTGGCACTATGATCAGATGTTGTTGTAAACAATCGGGACAGTGATAACAAATTAGAGATCTTGTTCCTCATTGGGGAATTTGCAGTTTGCACAACAGTTTGAGCTTGCTGCGTTTGTCCAGGCTTTTCTACAGATCTTTGCATATTTTTCTTCCAATTTGGTTTCAACTCTACTACCTGCTGCTGGGGGGGGTCACGTGTCTCTCCTCATCACAATTTCAAGAATAAGTCTTTAGGTTAACCTTTGCTGATTGAACAGTATTACTTGGCAAACATGATATCAGCAATCCAGATAGGAAATATCCATATGGTAGAAAATATTGATTATTCAGTGAGGAGCTCAATAGCAACACATCTTATCTGTTCAAAGTCGTTACTGGTAGATATCATGGGAATTGCATTCATGTTAATGTTTTAAAGCATCTTGGCTCCTTTGACTTCACAATTAAGAGAGGAGGGAGTTTGTGCATTCCACTGGCATTTGCGGTTGCAAGGATAGTGACCATATCCTTGCTTTTCTTGTGTTTTGGAGCTATTTTTTCTCTAAAACCTTTAAGTGAATGACTTGGCAAGAGTTTCCAGTATAGTCTGGTTTCATCACAATTATATATTTGCTCTCTTGCGAGTTCACCATCAGTGATGGTTTCGTGAAGTCGCCATTTTAAAAAAATGCATGGTATAGACCTGAAACTTACAGGACATTGTTAGAATTGCCATTTCCATCCTTTATAAGCAATTGACCCTATGAACTTTCATGATGAAGGTTTGAGATTCAAAGGTCTGATTCCTTCATAGCAACTATCACTGCTTTAGCTATGGCTATCATGTCAACATTGTTAATTTGATCTGAAGCACTTGTATAAAAACGCTTCATCCATGGACCTGTGAGGTATTTTTTAAGCAGTTCCAAAACGTGGAGTTCTACTTTGGTAGAAGCTTGAGTGAAGTCTTTCATGATGGCACTTTTCAATCCTTTACAAGTTGTCCCACTACTTTTGCAATTCAACAAAGTCACTATAATGTTTGATAATGTTTCCTCCTCATTGTATAAAGCGATTGCCATGATAACTAGGAAGAACCGTTGGATATTCCGATTGTCAAGAAATACAACAAATCATTTGGGATCATGTTTCCCATTATGTACGTCATTTTGTTCATTTCAACCACAATATTTGCTGCAATACAATCTTTGCCAAATACCTGACCACTGTTCTCTTGCTTAGGCATACCTAACAGATGAAGCAATTCGTTGGATGCATCACATATGGTTCTATCTCACAAAATATGTGTTTCCAGAAAAACACGCTTTAAAATCTTCCAGTCGTAATAAGCTTGAAAACACTGTTTGTGTTATTCATTACCAGGCAAAAGCTGATATCATTACGAAAACGCTTTAAAGTTTTTAATTTAAAAATAAATACTGGTTCTCTACCCAACCCTGTTTATTAAACTGTATACTTAAAGATCAGTATATGATAACGATTTTTCTTCTTTTCCTCTCGATGTCCAAAATAGACCCAGATAGACCCATATGCAACCCGACCCAAACTTTTTTTTATTGAAAAATATTTTTTTTCTCAAAAAGATGCAAAACTTACCAAAAACTAGTACAAAGAAAAAATGTTGTTATATTTTTGCTTTTTCAATATTCAACCCTAAAAAAGAGGATGTCCCAAATCACTACAAGAGATATTTGATTGTTTTGATTTGGATGTTGCGGGGAAAGTTGTGAAGGCTGGAGCGGCCGATCGACCTAGCGGTCCGTGGAAGAGTATTGAAAAAAAAATTGGAAAAAAAAACACACAAAAAAACGATCGACCGACCCTATTTGAAAAAAGCTGTGGAGGGCAACCAAACAATTTATTTTTTGCTTTATTGAAGCATGGTTTGCAACACATCTGTCACTTCGAGCGTTAGAGATATTGTTTATCATTCTATTCCTTGTGCCTTGGAAGCTATAGCTTGTTCATTGAAATAGGCATTTGTTATATAGGTTAAAAACAATTTATTGACTTATCAACATCCAAAGGGGTAAAAAACATAACGACCGACGTTTCGAACAGATAAAACTGGTCTTTAACAAGGAAGATAAAAACACAAGACAACCTAATACAACAAGAGAAGAAAAGCAAAAGTATATAGATATGTTATATAGATTGTCAAAAGTCTCAATTATGTGTTTCTGAAGGTGGTGGTTCTGAAGCTACGGCTGGGTGCGGATGACCTGAACCAACTGCGGAGTCATCTTTTGTACGGCCAGAAGAGGTGGTTGTGGTTGATGTAGTCAACATAGTTAATTTGATCTGAAGCACTTGTATAAAAATGCTTCATCCATGGACCTGAGAGGTACTTTCCAAGCAGTCCCAAAATCTGGAGTTCTACATCTACAATCTGCAACTTTCCTCCGCTCGTTACTTCTATCACCAATGACAGTCCCTTGGCTTCATACACGTCCCCTGCTTCTAGTCTCACTTGTTACAGCATAATCTCTGCTGCTTCCTCCTTACGCTTTCTCTTCCCTTCTTGCCGGCCTTCATATGGAGACTTTTAGAAAATAAGCACAAAATTTATCTTTTTTAATACTTTGCAAATATAATCAATTGTTATTGATATCAAGTGTTTTTCTCCGTGAAAATCAACTTACAATTCTATAATAAAAAACTATCAAGGCCACACCACATGCAAGCCCAGTTCATGATGTTTGAACGCAAGTGCATCAGTTATTTGAAACGTTGTTCAATTCAGTAATATAATATTTACAAATGTTACATTGTATCATTATTTTAAACTTCCTCTTTAATGTTTTAGCTATAGAGTCCACTTCTTCAGTGCCCATCATATATAGCAATCCTTTATATTGAAGAATTTCTGTCTCCTCTATGGAACTTTCCTTTGTAGCTGTAACTTGTGTATCTTTGATTTATTTTTCATTGAGAAATGTCATGCTTTTCTCAAAGCATCACCTGCTTTGTCATGTTCGTGGCAGTAACTTGCCATTATTGTCGGGTGTCTTTGAAATTGGGGTGACTTTGAAAATGGGGTGAGCTTGTATTTCTTGGGCGACTTTGTAAATGGGGTGACCTGTCTTGATTCCCTACAGATATTCTACCTCACAGTCGGTGTTTGCCACTGCCCCAGCACTGCTCAGCTCACCTGTAAAGAAATTAGTGGTGTCAAGTTGTTAATCCGAATACTTTCAAAGTGTTTAATCTTGGAACTTTGAAGTACATCATCAAAATATTTGATTTTGAGTCGGGATGTTGGTTAACTGTACAAGAGGTTTGTATGTTCGTGTTATGTTTAGTACTTGAAATTTCACCAAGTAACTGAGGAAGTTAAGAGCTCTTAAGCTCAAATAATTTTAAAGGTACAGAATTTTAAAGCAGAACATGTTAAAAATCACTGCTTGAGAAAACAGTAGAATACATAAGAAACATAATAGCGATTTTGCCTAACAAAGTTACATTTTTGACTGTCTTGTAAACTATAGCGTCACGAATATTTGGCTCCATGTGCTTACACAGAAGTGAAATGTTTGCTAGTGAATTTGTTTCACATATACAGCATGTAATGTAAACACATTTGAGTTTGGGTCCTAAACCCCTAACAGGTCCATCATGTTCAACCTCCTGCCACCACCCTCATCCCACAGTAAAAACTTATCCTCTTGATCCAACCCTCCTTCAACCCTAAAGATATCAATTTTTACACATGAAGTGGTATATACCCTCCCTATATTATTTTGCCCGCTACATGATTCACCCGCTGAATCCCTAACTTTGATTCATGGCCCCTTGGTGATTTCTCAGAGCAGTTCTTGTGGTATGTCACTTGCATTTGGGCACCTAACCACAACTGCGTTCATATCAAACAGTTTCTCTGTTTTTTGAACCAAAGACAAAGCGGTTCTTGTTGTTGAAATGATGATATCTGAAAGGAAAAAAATAAATGTATAAAACTCATGATATGGTGCAAACCAAGGGTTCAACTGATTTTCAAATACTTACCCATTTATCATGGATTGGTTCCACATAACAATGTGTCTTTATCCCAGCCATTTCTTCTCTCCAGTTCATAGAAAGAGTTGAATCATTCGGGTTTAGAGTTTAGCCATGCTGTGTATAGAATATAACAAATGTATTTAATTATTAAATATCTTAAAAAATTGCATGCAACTTACATGTAGGGACATTATAGGACTACAAAATATACAGTCAGCATCTTTTGTAAGTTAACGCAGATGTATGTGTACATTTTATTTCCTATTTGGGCTTGATATGAAGCCTGATGTGCAGCAACATTGTCAGCATCACTGATATCAGAACATAGTAATTTGAGCTGCCCTGATGAGAGCCTTTTTGGATTTTCCACTCATTCGACAACATTTTAACTGATGCCAAATGTTGCAGTATCAGTAAAGCCATCATTTCCTGCAATGGAGACAGCCTTTACATCATATAATGGAGAGTTGGCTTTAAATTTCTCCATGAAATATGAGGAGCCATAGCACCAAGTTTTAGATCTGTTGTCGCAGTTGGAATCCTCTTTCTGTGTTTGGCTCTTCCATTTTTCAGCAATTGTAGTAAGGCTAGTTTGCATTAAAGATATCTTGAACGCCAAGCCCCGGGGGGGGGGGGGGGGGGGGCACTCGACTTTGAAAGTGGTGGGTATGTCCGCGCCGAAATTGGGGGAAGGTGAACTGATTTTTTGTAAAAAATGGGGGTTTAGTGAACTGAAATTTTGGCCAAAAATAGCTTCCTGAACTAAAAAATTTCGCATTTCCTGAGCAATTTATGCAGTTAGAGCTAAAATTTTGCAGTTTTTCTAAAAAAAGGGGTCAAAAGAACTGAATCACGCTGAAAATGGGGATCTAGTGAGCGGCCTGGCGGCCTGAAAAAGGGGGTCTTGACCGCCGGACATATATATCCTGCCCACATATGTGAGTGCCCCCCCGGGCGCGAAGCCTCTTTAATTCTTCTCTACATTATTTTACTGTCCATGCCACTGCCCTATGTGATCCCTTCTGTCTATCTATTAAGTCAATCACAAGTCGGATAAATCCGGAGAGGCTGTGGGCCATAGACGATTCCATTAGGTTATTTATTTGGATCTCTCCTATGGCTGGTACTACATTATTGACGAAAAATGCACTAGCAACATCTTAATGTAAGTGTTTTAATGGGCGAACATTGTATGTAGTAAATGTATCTCCATAAATAGATGGACAACGTCTGACAAATATTTTCAAGAGAACATGTGCATAGTTTAGGTAACAGGTTGTCTTCTTCTCTCTCCTCTCTTTAAAAATAAGGCCAACAAAAGTATTGTTTGTTTGCCCTCAAGTGGAAAAATTGAAATTTTGGGTCGGTCGGTCGATTGATCTTTTTTTTTTTTTTTTACTCATCACATATATTTTAAAGAGTGATGTCATTACATGGATTTTATCGCAAATGCCAAGCAATGGAAGACTTAATCAAATATTGTGGGTAGAGGAAATATGCATTTTATACTACTAAATGTGACTTTATACTGCTAAATTTTATGTTTTCCATTGAAAATATTGAGTTTTCATATTTTACATGTTTGGAAAAAAACACTAAAATCGCGACCCCAATGTTTGGTTCGGTCGCAGAGGACAAACAAACACATTTTTTTTTAGGCCTAAGTTCATCTGGATTGTTTAGTAAACATATGAATATGGTATATTTTACTCATTTTTTTTTGGATTTGGAACAATGAACCATATTCATAAGTTTCTCTTCTTGAATTCAATAAAATAACTAGTGTTGCTGTAAGATGTTTAAAATATTTGTATAACTCATGAGGAGCTATTTGGCATATTGTTTGTGGATTTAATTTGTGAATGCGTTAAAGTTACTGATCACGTAGGCCTCTCCCATGCGAGCGTACATTTTCAAAATGAAAACGGGTCTGTGTCTACGCTCATGACTATGAGTACACGTTCACAAATTACTGCCACAAACAATAGGACGACGACACTTGTGTATAGTGTAAATTGGCAAAATTCTGTTGCCTACCACCTGTCCGAGTATTTCAGAGACTGTTGCATTCATGCAAAGTCACTTGATTTCTTGAATAACCATATTTTATTTTTTCTTGTCCTTGTGAATTATAGTCATGTGCCGTTGTTTATCTCTGGCACTTTCAAAGAAATAACAAGGACAAATGTTACATATTCCATGACCCCTATTGGCACAATCACATGACTGTTAATGAAGAAATTGTATGTATATTGCCGGCATATAGGCCTAGTCTACACTATGAAGGTCCAGATTTTAAATGATTTAACATCCGTCGAACAACTCCGAGGCATACTGAGTGCATATAATCAAGTACAAATTCATTAACACATACCACCTATGTTCTCAGGGATGTACAGATGCTTGCCAAAGTCAATCCCTTCTTTTCTTATAGCATTCAATCTTAAATCTCATTAAATAGGTGGCCATAATGCTTCTCATACATTCGAGTGAAGTTTCTGTTGTGCCTGTAAAAGGACAACAACGCCTGTATAAAGTATAAATTGTCAAAATCTACCGCCTTCTTCCTTTCCGATTATTTCAAAGACTGTTTATATTTGTGCAAAGTCATTTAGCTTCTTGAATAACATACTTTATTTTTTCTTGTTCTTGTGAATTATAGTCATGTGCCGTTGTTTGTATCTGGCACTTTCAAAGAAATAACAAGGACAAATGTTACATATTCCAAGACCCCTATGGGCACAATCACATGACTGTTAATGAAGAAATTGTATGTATATATTGCCAGCATATAGTCTACACTATGAAGGTTCGGATTTTAAATGATTTAACATCCGTCGAACAACTCCGAGGCATATACTGAGTGCATATAATCAAACACAAATTCATGAATACATACCACCTATGTTCTCAGGGTTGTACAGATGCTTGCCAAAGTCAATCCCTTCTTTCTTAGCATTCAATCTTAATTCTCAGTAATTAGGTGGCCATATTGCTTCTCATATATTCCAGTGAAGTTTTGTTGTGCCTGTAAAAGGAAAACAACGCCCGTATAAAGTATAAATTGTCAAAATCAATTTCAAGATGAAAACTGGTCTGCGTCTACTACGAGTACGCGTTCACGAATTACTGCCACAAACAATAGGACGACGACACTTGTGTATAGTATAAATTGGAAAAATTTATCTCTGGCACTTTCAAAGAAATAACAAGAACAAACAATACATTTTCCAAGACCCCTATGGGTACAATCACATGACTGTTAATGAAGAAATTGTATGTATATATATTGCCGGCATATAGTCTACACTATGAAGGTTCAGATTTTAAATGATTTAACATCCGCCGAAAATCTCCTAGGCATACTGAGTGCATATAATCAAACACAAATTCATTAACACATACCACCTATGTTCTCAGGGATGTATAGATGCTTTCCAAAGTCAATCCCTTCTTACAGCATTCAATCTTAAATCTCAGTAAATAGGTGGCCATATAATACTTCTCATACATTCGAGTGAAGTTTCTGTTGTGTCTGTAAAAGGACGACAACACCTGTATGAAGTGCAAATTGTCAAATCTAGCTATCGCCTTCCTCCTTTCCGAGTATTTCAAAGACTGTTTATATTTGTGCAAAGTCATTTAGCTTCTTGAATAACAATACTTTGTTTTTTCTTGTCCTTGTGAATTATAGTCATGTGCCATTGTTTGTGATGAATATTGCTTGCATATATTAGTCTACACTATGTAAGTCCAGATTTTAAATAAGTTACATCCGTAGAACAAGTCCTAGGCACACTAAGTACGAAAGTACAAATTCATGAATACATTTGATGCCCACTTCCACTAATGGTGAAAGGATATCTTGTTGGTGACCTTCATAAGTATGTTGTTGTTCAAACTCTTCGACTTTTTTTTTCAGGACATTCTGCTCTCTATTTAATATTCTGTTGGTATGTTGTGATATATTCCTTTGATTGTCCACCATTCACACCCATAATGTACATTTCAATTTTCTGTGGGATTGCGATTGTGGATTTGTGGAAAATACACCAGTTGGATACAAGTATACCAAAAGTGTTTTCTACTAGTCTTCTTGTTGTAGGTAGACAACAGACTGCCTAGACCAAGGGTCTGGTCTGTAAGATCAACTGATCTTTGAAGCCGTCTGAATTTTGTCCTTTATTTTTTTTTTTTTTTGTGAATTTCATTTTGGTTGTTGTGTTATTAGGCCACATCATCTTTTTTGTTGTGTGAGTGTGCTTGTATGTGTATGTATGTTGTTTTTTGTCTCTCGTGTATGTTCTCGTTTGGGAGGGTGGTGGGGGTCGGTTGGTTTAGTTTTAGGCATATTAGCTAGGGGTTGGATAGTTTTAAACGCTAAGGTGTTCAGGTTCTTCTTGCATAATTTCAAATATTCAAAGGTGTTTAAGAATGGCCTGCACCTTCAGGTTTACTATAATACTCTTTTAGCAATATCACATACCTTAACATCTTGACTGGGATCTAATTGCTTCTGCGCCTGCTGGAGATGGTTACCTCCCAACGTATAAAATTTGGATCTGGTTGGTTGGCTGTGATCAAAATTGTCTTTTACCAGCACCGGTAAAATGGTTGAAGGGACATGCCCCATTTCCTCTATCCCATCTTTCAAACCTTTCACAAATGCCTCATTTATTCCCCTAATCATAAAGTTATTTGAAGCATACCAGATGTAGTGCATTCCATCTCATGAAGCATTGGAAAACAATACATGCCCTTTGTCGTAAGGGATTTGTACAACTTTTGCCACACTACTCCTATATAAAAAAAACCGACTTGGTTGGTTTGACGGTGGCTGACTTGCATGGTTGGTTTGACGGTGGCAGACTTGGTTAGTTTGACGGTGGCTGACTTGGTTGGTTTGACGGTGGCTGACTTGTTTGGTTTGACGGTGGCTGACTTGGTTGGTTTGACGGTGGCTGACTTGGTTAGTTTGACGGTGGCTGACTTGGTTGGATTGACGGTGGCTGACTTGGTTGGTTTGACGGTGGCTGACTTGGTTGGTTTGACGGTGGCTGACTTGGTTGGTTTGACGGTGGCTGACTTGTTTGGTTTGACGGTGGCTGATAAGTTCAGTTTATCAGTTTATTGTTACGAAATGAGGAAAAAGAAATTGCAATATTCACAGCTAGGCTTAATCAACAGTAGCAATTGATGTCTCTTTTTGTCAGATGCATACAATTTCGTAAACGGACCCATACTTCACGTAAAATGGGTATAAATTGTTGCATATTTTTTTATATTTCATTTTGCACACAACTCATTGCAATTTATTCAATCCATCTCCCCAATCACCGTAAAATTTGTTATATCCTCCGGTTCAGCTTTGTTTTTAGTTTATATCTTGTCGTAGGATCAAACGGTCTAATAAATGATATAAATAAAAACGACCAGGATTGCTATTTATTAGCATGATAAGTCAATATCATCTCTAACCTTTATAGATTGTTTTGTTCTTTACATGCTTACCATTGCAGACGTATGTTTGTCTAGCGGGTTGTGATGGAGTGCTGGTGCCTGTAACAGTCCGTTGCCTCTTAGCTGAATGAGGGGTGAAAGAACCCCGCATGTAGTTTGTTGTAAGGTAGCTGGTACCAGGGGATGTTTTGGGACAATTTGGGGATTTTGCTTTGGGGTTGGTCTCTTCTTTTGGAGCACCTGCTTTCTAAATCTAGCAGCAGATGTCCCAGCAGCCTCCAAGTCATCATCGGATGAGCTGATGTCTTTATCTGTCACTGACTGGTAACGGATGGGTGTCCATCTCTCACACCTGTCGCAGGATCACCCCCCTCTTCATGTTGCCGTTGTCCCATTTCCTGGTTAGTGTTTGTCGATCCCGATGTATGTCCACGCATCGATCTTGTTTGTCTTTGTTGCGTGGTACCCCTTGATGTGCTTGGAGCGGCTTGATTCCTGGCTGCTGCACCCCGGCCTCTGCTTCTTGTTTTAGGCATTGTCGTTGGTTGCTTTCAATCATAAATTCTATCGCATACAATGTAAAATGCGGTTCAAACACACAATCAATAGATCCAAATCACTGGATTGTTTTATTGCAAGCATATATAATTCACCTGTAACACAACATCCATTCCCAGCCGTCTTTCTATTAATTACGTCTGATGGGTGAAGTTCACGTTCCGCTGAATCCCAATCACTACAATTGTTGAACTTTTTATCCAATTAATCATTGAATCTCTAGCAAAGTTATTACTGAATTCTCCCTACTAGTAAAATAATCGAGAAATCACTAGCCAAAATGATAGTTGAATCCAAAGCAACCAATTAATTCGCTCCGACACCAGTATTACAAATCTGCCGTGATTAGCCACCGATGTCCATAGCCTGATACCGAAATACTGTATGAATTGATGGTGGTCCACAGCCGTCAACAACACAACCACAAAGTAATACACCACGCCGTAACTAGGCAACAAATCATGCATGCAAGCCGGGGAACATGATTTCATTTGATAATTGCATTTATCAAATCGATTCAATAAACGGTATTATGATGCATCTTTTGCCTTCAACCTGTTCAGTGTTCGTGTCACTTGGCATCCTTATGTCTTGTAATGAAATTAGTTGAATATTACTTGCAGGATTGTCTACACTCTGCAGGTCTAGATTTTAAATCAGTTAACATCTGTCGACAAATCCTAGGCACACTAATTAAGGGAATGGGTCGGATGTCGGAGATATTGATTTTAGATACAGAGCAATAAAGATGGAAAATTACTTTGTTTTTCATTTTTTTTCAAAGTTAGAGAATTGCCATGGCTCTGGAAGCAGATGACCAATTTTTCTTGGATTTAGATTAAAATGTAGTATTTATGATGCACAATAATGTAGTAATGAAAAATGAAAATTTAAATTATCGACATGTGGCTCATTCCCCTTGATGTCATATATGATTCAGTACAAATTCATGAACAAATTCGATCCATCAATGGTGAAAGGATATCTTGTAGGTAATCTTCATACGTATGTTGTTCAAACTCTTTGTCAGTTCTTTCAGGATATTCTGCTCCATTGGTATGAAAGATCATCCTGCTGG
>JXSR01S039635.1:82189-97034 GCA_000969725.1 Ophiothrix spiculata | reverse complement strand
GATATGGCTGCCTTCCTGGCAGGCTTGAATAGATGCTTCCCGTTGTTTTCAAGCACTGTCAGGAAGTCTCGTAGATCTGCCTGTTTTTTGGGCACCTATCTCATCATGTTCATAAATAATGCTGTGCACTAGGACACTGTTGCACAGGTTACGCAGTGCTTGCGCTATGTTCAGATTAATTTTGAAAGTCTTCAAATAGAATTTTTTGCAAAAGTTGAAACATCAAGCAAGGAAATTATTGCCACAATTTCTACAGTTTCACTGCATTGAATTATAGGTTGTGATCTCTTAAACAAAGGAGTCATTCCACCTGTCCAATTATTTCACGGCGGTATTCATGCCAAAGTCACTTTAATAGCATCCTTATGTCTCGTAAAGAAATTAGTTGAATATTACTTGCAGATTGTCTATACTCTGTAGGTCTAGATTTTAAGTATGTTAACGTACGTCAACAAATCCTAGGCACACTTGCCATGATCAAGGGAATAGGTCGGATGTCAGAGATATTGATTTTTGGATACAGAGCAATAAAGATTGTTTTCATTGTTTTTTAAGTGAGAGAATTATCATAGCTCTGGAATCAAGTGACCAATTTTGCTGGGATTAAGATTACAATGTAGTATTTATGATGCACAATAAGGTAGTTAATGAAAAATGAAAATTTAAATTATCGACATGTGGCTCATTTCTCTTGATGTCATATATGATTCAGTACAAATTCATGAACACATTCGATCCCAAGTTCTATCAATGGTGAAAGGATATCTTGTTTGTGATCTTCATAAGTATGTTGTTCAAACTCTTTGTCAGTTCTTTCAGGATATTCTGCTCTATTGTTATGAAAGATCATCCTGTTGGCATGATAAATTCCTCAGATTGTGCACCTTTCACACCCATAATATACATTTTAATTTTCCCTGGGATAGCGATTGTGGATTTGTGGTAAATACACCATTTGGATACAAGTATACCGAAAATGTTTTCTGCTGTAGATTCTTCTCGTTCTACATTTAAGTGATAATTATAAACTTGCTTGTCCTGAGTATTAAGACAACCATAATATACATTTCAATTTTCCCTGGGATAGCGATTGTGGATTTGTGGTAAATACACCATTTGGATACAAGTATACCGAAAATGTTTTCTGCTGTAGATTCTTCTTGTTCTACATTTAAGTGATAATTATAAACTTGCTTGTCCTGAGTATTAAGGCACCCATAATATACATTTCAATTTTCTATGGGTTTGCCATTGTGGATTTGTGGAATACGCCATAAACTTATCGGCCAAATGCAGATTACATCACACTCACTTTGTAATCAGCATTGCCCTCAGTTGGTTATACTCAAGTTCAATGTCGCCTGTCAGATGGTTGTTAATTTCAACGTTAAGCCTTTTCAGATCGGCCTCATCTGGAAGCTGGTTGGGCTTTTGAATGATGGTTTTTCTTCTTGATACGGCTGCCTTTCTGGCAGGCTTGAATAGATGCTTCCCATTGTTTTCAAGCACTGTCAGGAAGTCTAGCAGATCTGCCTGTTTTTTGGCACCTATCTCATCATGTTCATAAATAATGCTGTGCACTAGGACACTGTTGCACAGGTTACGCAGTGCTTGCGCTATATTCAGAAAGTCATCAAATAGAATTTTCTGCAAATTTGGAAACATCAAGCAAGGAAATTATTGCCACGATTTCTACAGTTTCACTGCATTGAATTATAGGTTGTGATCTCTTAAACAAAGGAGTCATTCCACCTGTCCAATTATTTCACTGCGGTATTCATGCCAAAGTCACTTAGCATCCTTATGTCTCCTAAAGAAATTAGTGAATATTACTTGCAGATTGTCTACACTCTGTAGATCTAGATTTTAAGTATGTTAACATACGTCGACAAATCCTAGGCACACTTGCCATGATCAAGGGAATGGGTCGGATGTCGGAGATATTGATTTTTGGATACAGAGCACAAAAAAAATCATTGTTTTTTAAGGTAGAGAATTGTCATAGCTCTATCTGGAATCAAGTGACCGGTTTTGCTGGGATTAAGATTACAATGTAGTATTTATGATGCACAATAAGGTAGTTAATGAAAAATGAAAATTTAAATTATCGACATGTGGCTCATTCCCCTTGATGTCATATATGATTCAGTACAAATTCATGAACACATTCGATCCCAAGTTCTATCAATGGTGAAAGGATATCTTGTAGGTGATCTTCATACGTATGTTGTTCAAACTCTTTGTCAGTTCTTTCAGGATATTCTGCTCCATTGGTATGAAAGATCCTCCTGTTGGCATGATAAATTCCTCAGATTGTGCACTTTTCACACCCATAATATACATTTTTTAATTTTCCCTTTGGATAGTGATTGTGGATTTGTGGTAAATACACCATTTGGATACAAGTATACCGAAAATGTTTTCTGCTGTAGATTCTTCTCGTTCTACATTTAAGTGATAATTATAAACTTGCTTGTCCTGAGTATTAAGGCAACCATAATATACATTTTAATTTTCCCTTTGGATAGCGATTGTGGATTTGTGGTAAATACACCATTTGGATACAAGTATACTGAAAATGTTTTCTGCTGTAGATTCTTCTTGTTCTACATTTAAGTGATAATTATAAACTTGCTTGTCCTGAGTATTAAGGCAACCATAATATACATTTCAATTGTCTATGGGTTGCCATTGTGCATTTGTGGAATACGCCATAAACTTATCGGCCAGATGTAGATTACATCACACTCACTTTGTAATCAGCATTGCCCTCAGTTGGTTGTACTCCAGTTCAATATCGCCTGTCAGATGGCTGTCAATTTCGATTTTTAGCGTTTTGAGATCAGCCTCATCTGGAAGTTTGTTGGGCTTCTGAATTACCGTTTTTCTTCTTGATATTGCTGCCTTCCTGGCAGGCTTGAAGAGATGCTTCTCGTTGTTTTCAAGCACTGTCAGGAAGTCTCGCAGATCTGCCTGTTTTTTGGCACCCACCTCATCACGTTCATAAATGATGCTGTGCACTAGTACACTGTTGCACATGTTACGCAGTGCTTGTGCTATGTTCAGATTTATTTTTGTTGCATCGTTATCGAACAACGACATGATGGCTCTCTCCACATCAGGCCAGTTTTCTCCTGATAGGAGATCTGATGTGGAGGCGCCATCATTCCCGGTGATTGTCCTGTATTGACACAGGAGCCTCCCAATCAGTCTCATGTTACCCATTACTGCCCGCCTGTCATCGGGGTTGCCTTTGTGCTGGGCCTGTCCATATTTCCTTATCCTGCTGTCAGTCTGACACAGCTGACCTACTGTGTCAGCTTGAAAGTGACTTAGAATTTTTAAATTAAAATCATTGTCTTCAACAGGCCTTGTTGAGAGCCGTAATTTGCTACTGGATTTGGAAATTCCTTTGCTTAGTATCTCCTTGCATTTCAGTCTATGCCTATGAAGGAGAGCTGATTTGTAAAAGCCTCAGCAACCCGTGCACATAGACATCTCTGAAGAGGTGGATGCCTGCCTGCCCCTGGTCTCTTTGGAGAATGGGTGCTTCTCCTTTAATATGCCGATCTATATTTTCATTGTGCATAGCCTCTTTTCTGATCTTTTCTACTTCCATATTCCTTATTTTGGTAGATAAAAACAATACTCTTTTTACTTGCTCAATGTGCGAATGAGCTGAGTGTAGATGTTGCTGGTAGTTACCACCTGATACCGAATGGTTACAAAATAAGCAAGGCCTCTATGGACGTTTCTTTTTCTGTTTTCGACCTGTGAAATAAACAGATGTTTCATAATGAACAACAACAAGTGGAGTAATACAGAACAAGGAATATGGCACCCATTTTGGGTTTAAACATGATAAAAACAATTTTGTGGTGGTACATGTATGTATGTGAACCTGAATTATTTGATTTTGTTCATTAATTAATTCTTGAATTAAAGGGTCTACGCTACGAAATAGAATGATAACCCTGTTACAAATCTTTGTGGAACATTCCATTTCAAAAAAACGGGGCCCGAAAAAGAACACTATACCATATCGTTATCCTTTAATCCTTCTTCCAGTCTGTCAAGCTCGTCCTTACAAGTTAAAGGTAGCTATTTGTAGCACTGGCCCCTGCACCTTCCATCAAAAGCCGGGTGTTGTTTACGACTTTTGTCTTAATTTCACTCAGCAACGTTAGCATTTTCCTTTCAAAGGCTTGATTGAAACAGAAAAAAAAATCAACAGATAAGTGCAATATATCAGTTTATTGTTACGAAATGAGGAAAAAGAAATTGCAATATTCACAGCTAGGCTTAATCAACAGTAGCAATTGATGTCTCTTTCTGTATTGACACAGGAGCCTCCCAATCAGTCTCATGTTGCCCATTACTGCCCGCCTGTCATCGGGGTTGCCTTTGTGCTGGGCCTGTCCATATTTCCTTATCCCGCTGTCAGTCTGACACAATTTTTAAATTAAAATCATTGTCTTCAACAGGCCTTGTTGTGAGTCGTAATTTGCTACTGGATTTGGAAATCCCTTTGCTTAGTATCTCCTTGCATTTTAGTCTATGCCTATAAAGGAGAGCTGATTTGTAAAAGCCTCTGCAACCCGTGCACATAGACATCTCTGCAGAGGTGGATGCCTGCCCCTGGTCTTGTTGCAGAATGGGCGCTTCTCCTTTAATATGCTGATCTATATTTTCATTGTGCATGGCCTCTTTTCTGATCTTTTCTAGGTAGATAAAGACAATACTCTTTTTACTCGCTCAATGTGCGAATGAGCTGAGCGTAGATGTTGCTGGTAGTTACCGCCTGATACCCAATGGCTACAAAATAAGCAAGGCCTCTGTGGACGATTCTTTTTCTGTTTTCGACCTGTGAAATAAACAAGATGTTTGAAATGAACAACAACAAGTGGAGAAATACAGAACAAGGAATATGGCACCCATTTTGGGTTTAAACATGATAAAAACAATTTTGTCATGTTATGTATGTGAACCTGAATTATTTGATTTTGTTCATTAATTAATTATTTGATTAAAGGGCCTACGAAATAGAATGATAATCCTGTGACAAATCTTTGTGGAACATTCAATTTCAAAAAACGGGGCCAGAAAAAGTACACTATACCATATGGTTATCCTTTAATCCTTCTTCCCAGTCTGTCAAGCTCGTCCTTACAAGTTAAGGGAAGCCGAACTCTTCTATGTCACCTTCACCATCTGCAGCACCCGCCCCTGCACCTTCCATCAAAAGTCAGGTGTTGTTTTCGACTTTTGACTTGATTTCACTAAGCAACGTCAGCATTTTCCTTTCAAAGGCTAGATTGAAACAAGAAAAAAATCAACAGATAAGTTCAGTATATCAGTTTATTGTTACGAATTGAGGAAAAAGAAATTGCAATATTCACAGCTAGGCTTAATCAACAGTAGCAATTGATGTCTCTTTTTGTCAGATGCAGACAATTTTGTAAACCTCCATACTTCAAGTAAAATGGGTATAAATTATATTATTGGTAAATTATGTTTTACAAGTCCAATTTGTTACTCACGTTCAGACGGTTTCAAATAAAATTGGGTATTGCATATTTTTTATATTTCTTTTTGCACACTCAACTCATTGCAATCTATTCAATCCATCTCCCAAATCAGCATAAAATGTATTATATCCTCCTGTTCAGCTTTGTTTTTAGTTTATATCTTATTGTAGGATCAAACGGTCTAATGATATAAATAAAAACGACCAGGATTGCTATATATATTTGCATGATAAGTCAATAAGGAAACATCTCTAATCTTTATTGGTAGCTTTGTTCTGTACATGCTTACCATTGCATACGTATGCTTGTCTAGCGGGTTGTGATGGAGTGCTGGTGTCGGTAACAGTCCGTTGCCTCTTAGCTGAATGAGGGGTGAAAGAACCCCATGTAGTTTGTTGTAGGGTAGCTGGTACTGGGGATGTTTTGGACAATTTGGGGATTGTGCTCTGGGGTTGGTCTCTTCTTTTGGTGCGTGTGCTTTCTAAAACTAGTAGCAGTAGATGTCCCGCAGCCTCTAAGTCATCATCATCGGATGAGCTGATGTCATTATCTGTCACTGACTGGTAACGGATGGGTTTGCTGTGATGAAAATTTAAATAAAAGCAAGTGAGATTCTAAAGACTTCCAAGTGAGGTATATGATGTATTTTCCTGGTCACTATGTTTACGTTTCACATAATTGAGAAAGGTCTTAGGCCAATATTTGCATTTGTAAGATATCACTTCTAATTACCTTCTCATTCTTTGGTCTGCCTCCCGACTTGGCCTTCTTTTTTCTCCCTATACGCTGCTCCTCTGCCAGTCTTCGTAAGTTATTAAAATCAGCATCTGCATTGTTAACTGCAGCACCTGATGTGACAACTATAACAAGACACAATTGACAAAATATTAGTCAAATGTACCATAATGTACAAACAGATGGGGCTACTGCAGAGTAACTCCAAAAGAGTTGACATTAAGTAGCTCTATGGAGTTGCTGCAGTGCTACAGGTCAATGTCACCTGTACGATGGATGTCAATTTCAGTGTTTAGCCTTTTCAAATCGGCCTCATTTGGAAGCTGGTTAGGCTTCTGGATTATTGTTTTTTGTTTGGATATGGCTGCCTTCCTGGCAGGCTTGAAAAGATGCTTTGTGTTGTTTTCAAGCACTGTCAGGAAGTCTCGTAGATATGCCTGTTTTTTTGGCTCCTTGATCGTTGCGTTCATAAATTATACTGTGCACAAGTTGCACAAGTTAAGCAGTGCTTGCGCTATGTTCAGATTAATTTTTGCAGCGTCTTTATCAAACAATGACATGATGGCGCTCTCCACATCAGGCCAGTTTTGTCCTAAAAGGAGGTCTGATGTTGAGGCGTCATCATTGCTGGTGATTGTCCTGTATTGCCACAGGAGCCTCCCAATCAGTCTCATGTTACCCATAACTGCCCGCCTGTCATCGGGGTTGCATTTGTGCTGTGCTTGTCCATATTTCCTTATCCCGCTGTCAGTCTGACACAGCTGACCTACTGTGTCAGCTTGAAAGTGGCTTAGAATTTTTAAATTAAAATCATTGTCTTCAACAGGCCTTGTTGTGAGTCTTAATTTACTGCTGGATTTTGAAATCCCTTTGCTCAGTATCTCCTTGCATTTTAGTCTATGCCTATGAAGGAGAGCTGATTTGTAAAATCCTCGGCAACCCATGCACATAGACATCTCTGCAGAGGTGGATGCCTGCCCCTGGTCTCTTTGGAGAATGGGCGCTTCTCCTTTAATATGCCGATTTATATTTTCATTGTGCATGGCCTCTTTTCTGATCTTTTCTGCTTCCATATTCCTTATTTTGGTAGATAAAGACATTACTCTTTATACTCGCTCAATGTGCGAATGAGCTGAGTGAGATGTTGTTGGTAGTTACCGCCTGATACCCAATGGTTACAAAATAAGCAAGTCTATGCCTATGAAGGAGAGCTGATTTGTAAAAGCCTCGGCAACCCGTGCACATCGACATCTCTGTAGAGGTGGATGCCCCTGGTCTCTTTGGAGAATGGGCACTTCTCCTTTAACATGCCGATCTATGTTTTCGTTATGCATAGCCTCTTTTCTTTTTTTTTTTCTACTTCCATGTTTCGTAGTTTATGAGATAAAGACATTACTCTTTTTACTCGCTCAACGTCCAAATGAGCGGAGCGTAGATGTTGCTGATCGTTACTGCCTGATTCCCACTTGTTACAAAACAAGCAGGGACAAGGATTGTGGCACCAATTTTGGTTTTAAACATATTGCTTTGGATTAAATTAATTTGATTAATTAATTATTTAATTAAAGACATTTTAATTATTGAAATTTCTGACCAAGTCTGTGACCAAATGAGTTGAAATAATAATAATGAATAAAATAATAATGAGATTTACAGAGTGCCTTTGACTAAAGTAGGCAAGGCGTTGAAAGGACAGAAAAAGGGGAAAACTACAGTTTAGGATAAGGATGAGACTTCAAATTACTTTTAAAAGTAGAAATTTTGAAGCGCAAAATGAGCAGTTTTCATATGTGCGTGGCTTATGTCAATGCTATAATTTTGAATAATAGTAAATGAGCACCTAAAAACCCCTTACCACTTTAGTTTGCATATCCTTATCCTTTAATTCCAGTCTGTCAAGCTTGTCCTTACAAGTTAAAGGGAAGCCGAACTCCTCTATGTCACCTTCACCATCTGCAGCACCCGCTCCTGCGCCTTCCATCAAAAGTCGGGTGTTGTTTTCGAATTTTGTCTTTATTTCACTCAGCAACGTTAGCATTTTCCTTTCAAATGCTTGATTGAAACAGAATAAAAAATCAACAAATAAGTGCAATATATCAGTTTATTGTTACGAAATAAGGAAACATCTCTAATCTTTATAGATTATTTTGTTCTTTACATTCTTACCATTGCAGATGTATGCTTGTCTAGCAGAGTGTGATGGAGTGCAGGTGTCGGTAACAGTCCATTGCCTCTTAGCTGAATGAAGGGTGAAAGAACCCCATGTAGTTTGTTGTAGGGTAGCTGGTACTGGGGATGTTTTGGGATTTGGCTTTGGGGTTTGTCTCTTTTTTTGGTGCGTCTGCTTTCTAAAACTAGTAGCAGCAGATGTCCAAGCAGCCTCCAAGTCATCATCATCGGATGAGCTGATGTCATTATCTGTCAACTGGTAACGGGTTTGCTGTGATGAAATTAATAAAAGCAAGTGAGGTGAATGATGTATTTTCCTGGTCACTATGTTTATGTTTCACATAATTGAGAAAGGTCTTAGGCCAATATTTGCATTTGTAAGATATCACTTATAATTACCTTCTCATTCTTTGGTCTGCCTCCCGACATGGCCTTCTTTTTTCTCCCTATACGCTGCTCCTCTGCCAGTCTTCGTAAGTTATTAAAATCAGCATCTGCATTGTTAACTGCATCACCTGATGTGGCAACTATAACAAGACACAATCGACAAAAAATTTGTCAAATGTACCATAATGTACAAACAGATGGAGCTACTGCAGAGTAACTCCAAAAGAGTTGACATTAAGTAGCTCTATATTGGAGTTACTGCAGTGCTACAGGTCAATGTCACCTGTAAGATGGATGTCAATTTGAGTGTTTAGCCTTTTCAAATCTGCCTCATCTGGAAGCTGGTTAGGCTTCTGGATTATTGTTTTTCGTTTGGATATGGCTGCCTTCCTGGCAGGCTTGAATAGATGCTTTCCGTTGTTTTCAAGCACTGTCAGGAAGTCTCGCAGATCTGCCTGTTTTTTGGCACCTATCTTATCATGTTCATAAGTAATGCTGTGCACTAGGACATGTTGCACAGGTTACGCAGTGCTTGCGCTATGTTCAGATTAATTTTGGAAGCGTCGTGATCGAACAACGACATGATGGCGCTCTCCACATTAGGGCAGTTTTGTCCTAAAAGGAGGTCTGATGTGGAGGCGTCATCATTCCTGGTGATTGTCCTGTATTGCCACAGGAGCCTCTCAATCAGTCTCATGTTACCCATAACTGCCCGCCTGTCATCGGGGTTGCCTTTGTGCTGTGCCTCCCCATATTCTAAGATTCCATTGTCCGTCTGACACAGCTGACCCATTCCGTCAGCTTGAAAGTGACTCAAAATGTTTGTACTAAAGGAATTATCTTAAACAGGTCTTGATGACAGCCATAACTTGCTGCTAGATTTTGAAATGCCTTTACTTTGTATCTCGTTACATTTCAGTTTTCTCCTAATTAATAGGTCTGATGTGGAGGCGCCATCATTCCCGGTGATTGTCCTGTATTGCCACAGGAGCCTCCCAATCAATCTCATGTTACCCATAACTGCTCGCCTGTCATCGGGGTTGCGCTTGTACTGTGCTTGTCCATATACTTTATTATTCCGCTGTCAGTCTGACACAGCTGATCTACTGTGTCAGCTTGAAAGTGACTTAAGATCTTTAAATTAAAATTGTCTTCAACAGGCCTTGTTGTGAGCCGTAATTTGCTACTAGATTTGGAAATTCCTTTGCTTAGTATCTCCTTGCATTTCAGTCTATGCCTATGAAGGAGAGCTGATTTGTAAAAGCCTCGGCAACCCGTGCACATAAGCATCTCTGCAGAGATGGATGCCTGCCCCTGGTCTCCGGAGAATGGGCGCTTCTCCTTTAATATGCCGATCTTTATTTTCATTATGCATGGCCTCTTTTCTGATCTTTTCTACTTCCATATTCCTTATTTTGGTAGATAAAGACAATACTCTTTTTACTTGCTCAATGTGCGAATGAGCTGAGCGTAGATGTTGCTGGTAGTTACTGCCTGACACCCAATGGCTACAAACTAAGCAAGGCCTCCGTGGACGTTTCTTAAATTGGCTGATTTCCACCTGTGATATATAAACAAGATGTTTGATACATGAACAACAAGTGGAATGATACAGAACAAGGATTATGACACCCTTTTTGGGTTTAAACATGATAATTACAACTTTGTGGTGTTATGTAAACCTGAAGTATTTGCTTTTGTTCATTAATTAATTATTTTATTAAAGGGCCAACGAAATTACATTTTCAATTCCATTTCAAAAAATGGGGCCCGAAAAAGTACACTATACCATATTGTTATCTTTTAATCCTTCTTCAAGTCTGTCAAGCTCGTCCTTACAAGTTAAGGGGAAGCCAAACTCCTCTATGTCACCTTCACCATCTGCAGCACCCGCCCCTGCACCTTCCATCAAAAGTCAGGTGTTGTTTTTGACTTTTGTCTTGATTTTACTCAGCAACGTTGGCATTTTCCTTTCAAAGGCTTGATTGAAACAGAAAAAAAATCAACAGATATCTTTTTTGTTGTGTGAGTGTGCTGGTATATGTATGTATATTTTTTTTTTGTCTCTTGTGTATGTTCTCGTTTGGGAGGGGGTTGGGGGTCAGTGGGTTTAGTTTTAGTCATATTAGCTAGGGGTTGGATAGTTTTAAATGCTAGGGTGTTCAGGTTCTTTACATAACTTCAAATATTCAAAGGTGTTTAAGAATGGCCTGCACCTTCAGGTTTACTATAATACTCTTTTAGCAATATCACATACCTTAACATCTTGACTGGGATCTAATTGCGTCTGCGCCTGCCGGAGATGGTTACCTCCCGACGTATAAAATTTGGATCTGGTTGGTTCCTGTGATCAAAATTGTCTTTTACCAGCACCGGTAAAATGGTTGAAGGGACATGCCCCATTTCCTCTATCCCATCTTTCAAACCTTTCACAAATGCCTCATTTATTCCTCTAATCATAAAGTTATTTGAAGCATACCAGATGCAGTGCATTCCATCTCATGAAGCATTGGAAAACAATACATGCCCTTCGTCGTAAGGGATTTGTACAACTTTTCTGGCCTAACATTTTCTTGAGAAATTACTATTCTTGTGCCAGGTCAATCTTCTTCCAACATAAGCAATGTTGAAAAGCTTTGATTTACATGATTATATGTAAAAAGTTCTGGGTTGAATTAAATTTAATGATGTTGCAAAGAAGTTATCCATCATTTGGTATATCCTCAACTTAAACAAAATCATTTGATTTCAAAATAAAATTTACAGTCACCACGACTGTTACCAACTTAGGGCGCGTTCTCACTGTGGTGTTTGGTACCAGGTCGTGGTACTCGATGCTACATCGAGCCCACTTCCTTGCCCAGTGAGAACGCGTTTTAAGTGGGCTCAGACCTACATCCGAGATCGGTTCCGAGACCACCTCATGTAGGTAGTCTCGGTACCAGGACGTGGTACCAAATGCATAGTGAGAACGCGTTCTTAGATGGTTTTTGGTGGTGTTTCTTTAAGTTTTGTTAATGTTGTCTCCTCTGGTGCTGTCGGATATACCAATTCATGAGCTGTTCTGCAAATGTGATCTCTGACGTACAAATGATTTAATTTTTTGGTTGTAATTATCAAACTTAAAAGCTAACAGTTCATTTGTTAATCGTACTCGATAAAATGTTGTGATTAGGACGCTGCAGTTAATTACAATGCCCTGAATGTACGTCTATTTATATATATATATTTATCATAACGCTAACTTCTATCTATTAAATCTTCCACAAGTCGGATAAATCCAGAGAGACTGTTGGCCATCGATGATTCCATCAGGTTATTAATTTGCATATTTTCTATGGCTGGTACTACATTATTGACGAATGCATTAGCAACATCTTCATGTAAGTGTTTTATTGGGTGAACATTGTATGTTGTAAATGTATCCCCATAAATAGAACAAGAGAACATGTGCATAGTTGAGGTAACAATTTCTCTTTTTGTCTGAATTCAATAAAAAAAGCTAGTGCTACTGTAAGATGTAAAAAAATGTTTGTATATTCATGTGAAGCCACTTGGCAAAGGACGACAACTCCTATGTAGAATAAATTGGTGAAATTCTGTCGCTCCTCCTTCCTATATTTACGAAGCTGATTCTCGCCACCTTGTTCATTCATTTTTCCAAGCCCGGCCCGAAGTTCTTTCATTTGTGGAAATACATGATTCTCAAAAAAGTGAAGTTTGAGACTGATACAGGTTTCTGGAATTTCCTTTCTGAAGCAGTCCATAAAGTCTTCAAATAGAATTTTCTGCAAATTGGGAAACATCAAGCAAGGACATTATTGCCACGATTTCTACAGTTTCACTGCATTAAATTATAGGTTGTGATCTCTTAAACAAAGGAGTCATTCCACCTGTCCAATTATTTCACTGCGGTATTCATGCCAAAGTCACTTAGCATCCTTATGTCTCGTAAAGAAATTAGTTGAATATTACTTGCAGATTGTCTACACTCTGTAGGTCTAGATTTTAAGTACGTTAACATACGTAGACAAATCCTAGGCACACTTGCCATGATCAAGGGAATGGGTCAGATGTCGGAGATATTGATTTTTGGATACAGAGCAATAAAGATGGGAAAACAAATTTCATTGTTTTTTAAGTTAGAGAATTGTCATAGCTCTGGAATCAGTGACCAATTTTGCTGGTATTTAGATTACAATGGGCTATTCCAGAAATTAATGGTACACCCCCTAAAGAAGGCATGGGATTCCCAAATATTTTGCATGAATTTCTCAGTGGGAAATCCCAAAATAAATCAACGTTTTCCCTCCATGATGGTAAAGAAGGCATGGGAATTCCGAAATATTTTCGCCAATTTAGTGCATATTCCCAAAATATGTACAACTTTATGATCAAATGGGTAAAGAAGGCACGGGAATTCCCAATTTTCTGTCTTAGGATGGAACATACCCCTAAAGAAGGCATGAAAATATCAAACCTGGAATTCCCAATTTTTCCAGAAAAAATATGGATGCCTTCTTTAGGGGGTACAGTTAATTTCTGGAATAGCCCAATGTAGTATTTATGATGCACAATAAGGTAGTTAATGAAAAATGAAAATTTAAATTATCGACATGTGGCTCATTCCCCTTGATGTCATATATGATTCAGTAAAAATTCATGAACAAATTCGATCCCAAGTTCTACCAATGGTGAAAGGATATCTTGTAGGTGATCTTCATACGTATGTTGTTCAAACTCTTTGTCAGTTCTTTCAGGACATTCTGCTCCATTGTTATGAAAGATCATCCTGTTGGCATGATAAATTCCTTAGATTGTGCACCGTTCACACTAATTATACATTTCAATTTTCCGAGTGATTGCGATTGTGGATCTACTACTCATCTTACTCAACATTAGCAATAATTAAAAGATGCTTTTTTCTACTCATCTCCTCTACCACTTCTTTGAGTGCAAGGCTTGCATTACACTCACTCATTCCATACCTCTTTAAAATCAAGGAACTCTTGCACACACTGTCTGTGTATTCTTTTTGGTTCTTTTTTAGTGGGTATTCCCTGTGCATGTTCTTCAATTATTTTTTTTTGGGTCTCTACTATATTCTCTAAATGACAAGTTTTTGCTCTTTCTGACTTGTTCATTTCTATAAGTGATTTCATTCCTTCTACTGTGATATCAGCTGTACTTTTCTTTATTTGTTTCTTCCTCTGCTTATTTCTATTGCATAATGCTTTTCTGAGGGTCTTTACTGTAGATATAAGGTTGTGATTTTACCTCTTTAAAGATTCAACATATTTTGTTTTCTGAGTAGTCCAAAGTACTTGTTTCTTGATCCAGAGAAAATAAACATTTCAATTTTCTGTGGGATTACCATGCGGATTTATGGAAAATACGCCATTTGGATATAAATATACCTTAAAACTGTTTTTTACTACTTTTCTTGCTCTGCATAAGTGATAATTATAAACTTGCTTGTCCTGAGTATTAAGGTTACCAGGAGAAGAACGCTCAGGGAAAGGTATCAGCAAGTTGGTTTTGAGAGGGAAGGCCTCATGCAATAGGGAAGAACTTGAATGTTTCCAGGTATTATTTCAGGTGGTGGTATGTTTAATGCTTCTTTAATTCTTCGTTAACACAGCATTCCCAAATGTACTATTTGCAAATATTCAACCATCAGCATTAGCTCCAGGACTCCTAATAAATCCCTTAAATCTTTGTTTTTATGAAAGGTAGTGGTTCTTGTTTTGGATTAAAAGTGGGGGAGTTGTCTCGCAGACGAGTAAATGTCTTAGACACAAAGACTTAACAGTGAGATATAATCTACATCACACTTACTTTGTTATTACCATTGTCCTCAATTGATTATATTCAAGATCAATGTCACCTGTAAGGTGAATGTTCATTTCATGGTTCAGCCTTTTTAAATCATTTTTGTCTGGCAATTGGTTTGGTTTCTGTATGATGGTTTTCCTTTTGCAGATTGCTGCCTTCCTGGCAGGCTTGAAACTAGTGATGCCATATGG
>JXSR01S039627.1:12312-30759 GCA_000969725.1 Ophiothrix spiculata | reverse complement strand
TATAATGCTTTGGGTCATACCACTCCGTAGAGAGGTATGCAAATAGTTTCAGTCAACATCGTTTCAGAGGTAATCAGCCCAGTGTAATAGTTCATCCAAATCTTCTATGCAGATTGTGCCTGATCATTAATTGCTTCAGAACAAAAGATTCAAGCAAATGTCATTGATTGACTGATAAATGCATACAAATTCAACAAAGACGTAGTGGAGTGTAGTCTGTTCAGTGAAAAATTTTAAAGTGCATTCTTAGTATTTAGACCACACTTTTATCCCATATGTCAATCAACCATTTGCTGAATAATAAAGGCACTGTATAATAAATATTTTGTAATAAAATATCATAGAGAACTTGAGAAGATCATCTAGATCAAAATAATTTGCTTCAATAGTAAACAAAATGTATTTTTTGTAAGTCCTACTATAAAGTAGTAGTGCATGTATGTGACAGGGGTGTGAGAGGCCAGTTGACAAAAATGAGGAAAAATGTGTAAAGTTGGGATAAAAGGTCAAAAATGGGCTGAAAATGAATGAAAAAGCTAAAATTTTAGCACATGAACATTTTCAAAAAACGAGGAAATCAGCTGAAAAGAGGAACTCTCACACCCCTGATTATTGTGAGCTCATCATACCTTGGACCTATGGTTTTGGTCGTAATAGATGCAGTTTAGCAGAGTCTGCCATATTTACAATATGCTACATTAAAGAAAGATCTAGGACCCCAATGGAAATAAGCTTCATTAGAGGCTTTCTTGGGTTATCCTTGGCTATCAGCCTAAAGAACTCTTTCTTTCTTTCTTTTTACATCATAAGCACAACCTCTATTGCCACAAAAACATATTTATACCAGAAAGTCCCATTACTTACAGTCTTGTTAGAGCTTCCTCCATTGTCTGCCAGTTGCGGTCCAGATTCTTCATCAAATCTTGCACAAAGCTTGCATCTCGTGTACGAGGGTGGTTGATCAGCTCATCCGCAACACGCTTGATTCTCCGGTACTCTGGCATGTGGTTTTCAACTTCCTTGGTTGTATTCTAAAAAAAAACCAAAACAACAACAGTGATGTCATTTTGGAAGAACTTAATTTTCAATATAATATATAGATTAAGATGCTGATGTATTTTGTACAAAACGCAATGCAACTGAACTTTACAAAATTCATGTAGTTTAAAAAACAAAAAAAAGGGTGTTTTACAACCAACACATTGCTTTGTGGTGTGTAGCTCAGTGTTAAATCCACTGCACTTTTTTGCCTATAGGCAAAATAAAAATGTATTGAACAATATAAACAAAAATCCAGAGCAGGGCTTGCATTAATAAACAATTGGGCCCTGCACTCTTGATTTTTGTTTAAAATGTCCAATAAATTATTGTTTAGCCTATAGATATAACACTTGGACATTAATTTCCCATACCATACCAAAGCTTCACCCAATAGACCTTTTCAAAACACGACTTTCCGAGAGTTTCCGAAGCTGATTTTACACTTTCCAGTAATTGCCGACAGAAAAAGTGACTCTTCAACACAATATCCAGAATGTTAAGTTCGCGTTCTCGTTAACTGGTTGTGTACGAATTCGAACTTGTAATTTAGCGATAGCACTAAAGAGTCACTTTTAGTTTGATCGCCCTGATGTGACTTGAAATCTTGAGCTTAATCAGCGCAGAGCAGCCGATTTCAAATGGAAATTTCACTCTTTGGGTAGCTGAGCTTATAGTACCATCAGCAAAAAGTTGTTCAGAATGAGTGTATCTAATGATGTATGGGTCTGGTTCTATTAATTTTTCACTTTTATTGCATTGAAATGCAAGATAATTTTCAAAAAAAATTTGTTGACAAAATCGTGCCTACTAATGAGCTTGTACGTGATTGGTTGAAAAAATGGCCATGTGATCAATGTTTCGGAGATGGATTTTTGAAAAGGTCTATTACTAACTTTGATTATAAATTGTTGACATCATTATGACATATACTCTATAAACCTTGAAGTATGCAACAAGTAATCAGACTCTGTTACGGGATACATGGCATGTCCCTTGTATTCTAAAACATTTTGAACTGGTAGTTTTCGATTGTGTAAGAGGCTAGCAATGATTAATTAGAATTGATTAAGACCAAATCACTGCATATTAATACATTTGGTATATTAATCTTTCATGATTTTGGTATTTTTTGGTTAATTTTGTTGCTGCTACATGGACAAATCTTGAAAATAAGTTCATTTGAATATTCAGCTTGATTGGGTAAGTTGTTATGATTCAAAAAGTATGTGCTAATTTATTTCCATGTATGGTCATATTGGTTTATGTGCATCAATAGGCTGCTTGTTGCATACTTCAAGATTTGCAGAGTATAGTGACAACAAAGAGTTCAATCTTACCTGTATAGTTTTCTCAATTTGTGGGATATCTTGTTTCTTCAGATCCCTAGATTCCAGTGTGTCCAAGATTGGGAAGACCCAGTCTTCCAACTGATCCACATCTTCCATCAGCTTGCTCAAGACGTCCAGCATGGAATGAAGATCATCGTCATATGCCTGTACATCTTGAAGCAGTCTCGCATACTCATTGGCAATGCGTTCTCCTTGGGAGCGCAGATGAGGAGCTATGGAGGGATTACGCACGCGCTCAGATAGGGATGCAATGGTAGGACCACGGTTTTGAAGCTCTTGGTCAACAACCTGAAAGAGATTTTATTAAGATTAGACCAATGCTATCTATTATTACAACATACTTCCAAATCCCTTAATATTTAAAAAAAACATGGCTAAGAAAATTAAATTAACCCTTTCAGATCCATAGAATGCCTTCTAGCAAATAAAGAAATATTTAAAAAAAATGTTTGTATCTCTAAAATGAAACAACCTATAATGTCATATTTGGTATCGTTTTAAAGCTTATAATGTCTGCTTAGACCTCAGAAAAAGAAATTTGGCATAACATGCATTCCATGTTAGTTATGATAACATATAATTAATGATGTAAAATATAATTAATTTGGATCCAAAAGGGATAAATATTTGACAAGGTCAATAAGATTCACATTAGAGCAAAGTGTAGTAATAGCAAACACCTACTATTGTAACTGAGGACCAGTAATATACAAGTAATTTACATTTATTAAATTGTTTGCCCCTCCAGCACTGCATTCAAGTTCTATTCTTAATGTTAACCACTGATTAGGCCATTGCGATATATATATCATTATGAGGTGCTGCCTATTTAATTTTCTTTTCTCATGGGCATTAAATTACTCCAGCATTTAATTTATTAAAAACAATGTCATAACTAACCTTAAAAGTTCATAAATTTTATTGCGCAATCAAAGAATGCAAATTTTCCTATTGATTCGCTCACCTTGACATTCTGTATCTCTTCTAGGATTGGTTCTTTTCTGACGGTGACCTTTGCCCCCATCAATCTGCCAAATCGTGAGTCCATATCATCTAGCCATGATTGAGTGTTGTCTAGGGTATCTTTCAATCCATGCATATCACTCATGGCGGCTTGCAGCTCTTTGCCACGTGTGGTGATGGTTGTCTCTAGACTCTCATATTTGGTCACAACCTCACCTGATAAGGCAGAAAATCAAACAATTTATACTATAAATGTTCTGAGAATGATTGTGGAAATAGAGAAAACATTTTGAAAGAAACATGTATGGTATTTACTTATGTTTGAACCAATGAAGTTTGCACCCTAAAAATTTGGCTAAGTTATGGGATTGCGCCATGAGGGTACCTGGACCAACCCTGCTGGAATGTGCAGTGACCCCGCTCCGTGTTCTGGTTGCGTGCTAGAATAACTTGACTATAGCGCTATACGCATCTTACATTTTTCTGTCAAATTGTGTGTACTCAAGCAATAGTGCTTGGCTGACCCAATAGCGGAATTCTTGGTCAAATTACCTAAACAATTTTCAGATTGGTTGGATATCAAAGCAAGATCACTGTCCTGTTACAATGCCGTATTGCCTGATGAAATGATAAATGCTAAGTTAAGAGACTGAACTTACCAACGGTGCTATCGATATTACTGGACAGCTCAGGTTGTGCTTCAGACAGCTCTGCACCAGTCGCTTTCACTCGCTCTACATCTTTGAGATGACGAGCTATGTCATTACCAACATCCTAAAAAATCAAAGAAAATGCCATGATACAAACCAATGAATGTAGACAAAAATCTACAAGCAACATAAACTGTTGAGGGGAGCGTGGCCAAGATTAGAGCACAGCTAGCCTCGTAATATAGAAGTTGTGGGTTTGAGCCCCGGGCATGGTCGTTTTTTGTCTCCTTGTTTCTTTGGGCAAGAAATTTTACTCTACTTGCTCCACGGTTCGGAAGTAACGTTAAGCCATTGGTCCCCTGTACGGATAGACTCTGAAAGTACAGTGTTTATCTACTTTGAAGCAATTTTTTCAAACAGCTCTAAAACAAAAACTAAAAGCCCAAATTGGTTGATAATTCGCCAGCAAACAGTTGAAACAAAGACTATCTAGCGCCATTATTTATATTAGCAATCATGCTATCATAAAATTAACGCTCAGAGCGGCTTTCGGGCGAATTAGGACAGATTGTGAAATTTTTATTCAGGAGTGAAAGAGTTATGATATGAGGTGCATATCCCTTGCATATATAGAAAGGAGATCCCAAACACCACCATTATTGGTTGCTCTATGTAGACACTCTTTTCACTGGGTTTTAACTGATACATTTCAAGCCATCATCTGCCCTAGATATAACATTCCAAAAATAAAGTTTACATTTGGAAACATTTTACGTACCCTGAGTTTGTCCATCTGATCATTGACTCCATCAGCAGATTCAGCAATTGGTTCTTTGACAAGATCACTGATAACCACCTGGGTATCGTCAATCCAAACCACCAGAGTCTCCACGGATACGCGGTACTTGTCATGAAGAGCCAGCAGGTTCATGATGTGCTGGGTATGCCCATTGCATTTCACCTTCAATTTCTCATAGCGCTCATTGATATCGCTAAGCTTATCTACGATGATGGTGTTCTGTGGCTCCACACGGAAATTTCGCAAGAACTGACGAGGCATAACCATTTCACGGAACTTATCAAGCCGAGATCGGTGAGTCTGCAAAGGGAAAGTTTATAATGATAATAGTGAATAAAAGACTCTGTACATCTATATCTCTAATATTCAAAATCCCTCACTCACTCTCAGCTTTCTGGGAATATTTCCTCCAGTAATAAAAAATTGTTGATGTGCAAACTCGTGAGCTGGACTTTCGATGGTTTATATGTGCGCTGATCAAGGTTCAGAACCCCTAGAGGTTGACACAACCTGAATCCATTTCAAACCAAGTGCTTGGCGTGGAATGTAATGTACTTGGGTCACAGTGATCAGCGCACACCTGTAAAGTGTGCCGAGACCATGTTGAATTACAAATCAGGGAGCCACAGTGCACTATTATTTTTATTTTTGGTCTAACAAAACAAATATTCTGGGTTTGACTTCCAGGCAGAAGATTTTTATCTATTCATTTTTCATTATTCCTGATGATGAACCCCTTCTGGCCAGGACGTCTGAAAAAAAATCTGAAGTGTCAACAAAAATGTTGGCTGCAGATCTCACATTTTAACCTTCAAATAATCCCCAAGTCTCACTAACCTTTGATTCTTCCAGGAATCTCTTTCCAGACATGTTGTTAAACCTCAAATCAGCTGAATGCGACACAACATCCTCATTAAATGGCTGCAGTTTAGACACTTGTTTTTGAAGACCATCTCTGTCTCTAGCAATATCCATCAAATAGGAGTCCAGGGTGCGTTCTGCTGCACGTAGCCAGCCTTCAAAGGAAGCATATTCACGATCAAACTTGGACAGTTCATCCACGCTTGTGTTGAATTGTTGCATGCGTTCATCGGATTCACTGCTAACACGTTCGTATCTTGTCTGTATGAATGGCATAGGAAAAAAGATCAAATCATTAACATTTTTCAGATTTATCTGAAAAAATTTGCTCGGATATATACCTCGGCAAACAGAAGTTGTAACTTCCATAACTATGACTAATTTGTGTGAGGTTTCTTGCTGCTATAGCCCGGAGAGGACACTCAGCTATATTGATGTATGCATGAACATAGGTTTACAAAATACTCCTGAAATACTCCCTAAACAAGTTTTAGTTTTCTTTGAAGAAATATCCATAGACACAGATTTACTCGTAATCTAACTCGAAATTTGACCCCTAAAGAGTTGCAATTGTTTCTTCAGTTTTTAAAAAACCACTCATGTAAGAATTTTGTATTTTTGATTTGAAAAAACACTACAGTTAGTTGAAAATTTGTGTTTTTAGACCTCTAAACACAAGCAGTACTTAGTTTTCATGTTGGTAAGGAAAAATGACCCTTTTTTCTGTGTTTTTGTTGTTGCTGTTTACGCATGTGTACACCAATATAGCTTAGTGCCCGTCGTCCCCCCCCCCCCCCCGGGATAAATAGAGAAACTGAGACATAGAATGTAAAAATAGTCATCTGTTTCATACCCCCAATATTGAAACTCTGAGTGCACCATAGCTGCACCCTGAGTTGATTTGAGTTCATGATGGCACCATTACACTATGCAGTAAAAGCAGTAGGGTCTCTCTCTATATCTATCAGATTACTCTTAGTGCGATTTTACTTCCTAATAAGGAATTTTGGCCATCCATTATGAGACGATAGATGACAGACAAAACAATAAATCTTATTTTTTACTCTCTAAATAATAAGCTGTAATGCAACACATCAATTACCTTGAGATCTTCTGAGTAAGTTTTGAGAGCCTCTTTGCTACTATTACTCAGTTTATCAGTCTGTGTTTCAAGCAAGAAATTAGCGTTGTGTACAGCCAGCATAACGGGTTCATGATGAGCTCTCACATCTGCATGAATATTCTGAAATAAGAAAATCCAAGGACGATTAGCTTGAACTTAAACTCTAAATAATCTCACAAAATACACACACACAGAAAAGAGAAAAAGCCAAGAAAGCTTAAGTCTGGTCATTGGAAAGGAGAGGCTCACATTGCTAAAATCAAGGACAGTGACTGGGTTGCGAGTGTGTATAGTTTTTGGTTCATTGTTATTACTCCTTCATGTCAATGGAAATTATGAATATAGATACTTGGGTTTCATAACACAATTCATCAATTTCAAAGGCGAATGATGGAGATATTTTTAACAGGAGCTAGCACACTAAAGTGGGATATTAACAACATTAACTTAAACCATATACCAGACAATCTAAACCCTCTCAAAAGGAAACCAAGAAAATACCATAAGCTTAAATACATCATAGTTGCAAGATAGGTACCCATAGCTTGGTATCACTTGGCATCAGGTTGAGGTGCAATAGGTCGTGGGTTTAAATCCGACCTCAGGAATAGTGAAAAGAGAAAACTTCCAATTTTTAAAAACTAAAATGGGTTACAGTTAATCTGATAACATTAGAGGATTACTTGGCAGTAAAGTTATATAATCTTAAACATAAGTAAAAAAAAATAAAAATAAGAAAAGACAATATGATATTAACTTTCCCTTAAAATATATAGCAATGTGATATATTTGATTCTGTCACCAGAACATGTCAGTTGAAAACAAAATAATTGCAATTTTCAAGTGTAGTTGTAATATAATGTGTGTTAATTAAAGGGGCTGCTTCAAATCTCAACCGGCGGTTCCAGGCGGTTGTTATTGTTCAGAACAATAGCAACTGGCTGAGGCGTTGAAGTGATCCCTAAGCATCACATCTTGGGTCACAATTTACATACCTAAATCTGTGCATGGTTTGTGTTATATATGCTAAATTGATGCTTCCAAAATATTGAAAATGCAAAGAACAGCACTTTTCAACTGACTAACTCAGGTCAACAGGAGTATAAGTGTTTTATTTTAAATATCATGAAGCTCAATATCACAGTGACAAGAACTCTCTGTTCCACAGAAAACTGCAAATTCAAAATGAACAAGTTTGGATTTGATATCAATGCACTGCACCAAGAGAAGATGTTGTGTACATCCCACCATGCATTGCTCCTGAGGGATTGTTTGTATAGGAGTTATGTGAATAGTTAGTGTTGAAATAACCCTAAATACGCAGATTTCCAAACCGGAAATCAATTGATCTTGAAATTTAATCCCACAATGCACCGATAAAGCATAACGATGTACCCAAATAAGCATTAAATGGTTGCGCACTACCAGCCATCCCAAAGAATTGACTTCCTGTTGGAAACCCTAAATCCACGTATTGGAGTTAATTGAAGTAGTCTTGCATTTCAGATATGTTTCACAACAAGCTATTCACATAAATTCTATAGGAAGCAATGCATGATGGGAGGTCCATGATATCTTCTCTTCACTGCACCCATCACCATTTGTTGCAGTCACAGTATATACACCAATATTTAAATTTCAACAATGAACACATTTTACCCCATATCCTCAGCAGATATAAAAAAAACAAGACTTCCACCATTATTAAATTGATACTTCCCGTGCAATGTGTTTGAAGATCAAAAAATCCGTATATTATATTTTAAACAAAATACACCATAAATAAAATACCCAACTGAGGAAAAAAGTTACTTGTTAGAAATGTGCAATATTTTCCATTCAAAATATTAGTTGTCACAATGTTAATACAAATTATATTTGCAATGAGTTCAGTAGGAGGATAATAAAATAACACAGTGTGGGCGTCAGTGAGAATATGAATATAAATCATCATGATGTAGGAAAAGTCTAATCAACTTGGAATGGGGAGAAGTCAAAACAATTAGTTTTAGTATTCAATGCAAATCAAATAAGGGAGATACAAAAACAAGTGTTTTGGTATTTACGGGCATCAGGCCTGATATCGGGACTTCCAGAGGGGGAGAGGGGGTGGTACTAATGCCTGAGGTCATCGTGAGGTCTTCACTAAAGACCCTGTAGGTGTTCTGGCCAAAAGCAAGGAAATTTGAAGAGTGAGGATGCTAAGCCTGTTCTAAAGATTGGGATACTTGGGAATAACTTGAGTATTACTTCACCAAAGACCCTGAGATGTTATTGGGATTATGCACCAGGAAAATCTGAAGACTGAGGAAGTTTGTCCTAAACTATTTTGATAATAATTTCAAATCAAACTAAATGTGCAGGGTTAAGTTTTTGTAATTCACTTGTGCATTAAGAGGGAAAGTTGGAGGTATTAATAAATGGGGTGCATGGGTAACTTAGGACCGATGACCATTTGCTGTTCTACGAAAAAGCTCCTGAGAAATCTAAACACTGAGGATGCGACACCTAAACATTTTTGAGTAATTTCTAATCAAACTAATCAAGCAGGATTAAACCTTTGGTAATTCCAATAAGCCTAAAACGGAAAGGGGACACAAATGGTGAGGGAAGGGTGCAAAAAACCCACCACACACTGTTGTCAATAGGATCCATTAGAATAATATAAGCCCCGGGTACAACCATGATATCACATAATGAAACAATATGAAGGATAGGGTGCAAATGTAACCGAATGGGTTTACCTTATCTCTTTGACGAATTTTCTTTTGAATCTCCTGAAATATGAAACATGAGTGGTCAATGGTTTTACAAGTCTCAAAACATTAGGTTTTGTCCAAGTTTTTGTTTCTCAAAAGGTTCTGTGTCCTGTTTTCCAACAATTTTTTTTACATATATTGTAACCATCAAAAAAGTAAGTGTCTAGTGGATTTGAATTAATACCATATTTTGGCAGTTCTCTTTGTATGTTAACAACCTTCCCTTGATTTTCAACTTGGTCCATCTCGTTGGTTGACCAAAAAAACCTTTCTTTGCCAGGTATCCATTTTGGAAAGCTGAGCTGTTGACACCTTTGCAAGTGCCATCATCAAATATAACCTCCATTTTCATCCCTTATTTCATTAGTCTTTCTTTTTATTTCTACATTTTTCTTCATAGGAAATGTTTTGAGACATGTTCTAACAGATGATGATAATGATACCAATTACTATATACATATCACACAGATGTTTCTAACATAGAGATAAAAATATACATACACTTAATAATATAATCCAACACAGCACTGCAAACATGGTTATAATCAATCATCCCTGGTTTCTTCCATATATTAATAATGAACCATATCATCTTAAAATCATGTTAAATCATTCAACTGTCACGCTGACTTGAGAGCAAAAACACACCCCTATCCAGATAGTCTCTTACTCACCTTTTGTTGTCTGTGCTGCTCACTGAGGGGACGTATCTCTTCACTCATCGGTTGCTGTTGTCCTAGCTGAGCCTCGATTTCAGTGACCCAGTCAACTAGTTTGTGTAAGATCTCAATTTTCTCCTGTGCTTCTCTTAGCAGTGATAGCTGTTGGGTCAAAGGTCAGCAGTTTAGTATCTCTATCTCTAACTTAGGTTATTCTAATTTGTTACTATAGCTATAATTTGGATAGGTAAGGATTAAGAACTAGTTAGTCAATATTCTATGCTTAATTAACAAGTAAAGAAAGTTTTTACTTTTTAAACCAAGCTGTAAAATACATTACAAAAATCTAAGGTATGCTTTATAACTAAATCTAAAAAAATTACTGGAACTAAAATAACTTCAAAATGGAATTGATAGAAGCATGCAGATCTAAGAAATATCTATTGTGAAATATGGTGAAAAACAATCTGAAACGAAAGCAAGGTCTAACAAAAAATTACTCAAATCTACTGCACGGCACTTTGCAACATGTACACACCAAACAATCTAATCTAAAGCTCAAAGCAAAAACTTAACTAATTAGAAATTAATGAATTGTTCAGTAATTTCAAACCCAATAAAACAACTGAAGTCTAAATCTACTAAAGTTTGCACTGTAAGCTTGCTGCTCTTATCTATACAAAAAGCTAGACCTTTATCCATCTACTGTGTTTGTAAAGACTTATCTACTAATCTACCGACTCCATTGAGTCATATTTCCATATTCTATCCATTAATTATCCACCATACTGGTTTTGTAGCTAGCATAAGAATCATCAACAAACATCAATTTCTACAGCATTCATCTAAATCTACCGACTCTCTTAAGTCTACCTGAAAAACTTGTGTTACTATTGCTATGCTACAGGTCAACTTTTGAGACCATGCAAACTAACTGAGTGCTTGCCAAATTCTTATAATTTAGTGTGTCTATCCAATTCAGATCAATCTAATCTAATGCTTGCTAAACTCCGCTACATTAGTGTGCCCATTCAATCATGCAAAGGGCTTCCACTTTGTCCAGTATGTCAATTCTGACCCTAATTTACTTTATTTAACACCTTAATTACACATATGACTGACAAGATCAAAGACAAAATAAATGACTAGTGTGCGTGTCATTTCCCAGACAACAACAGAGGGCTCTCTCTTTATCTTCAAATAATTCAATGAATATATTATGAATTGATTGACAAAGAGCAAGCGCCCTCTATTGATTGTGTGTGAAAGTTTGACGCACCTGGTCATTCATCTGTCTTAGCCAATCCTGGGCCTTGTAGTTTGACTGGTCAAAGTGTGAGCGGAGATCATACAACCCCCTCTGGAGTAAATCCTGTTGCTCTGGTCCGAGACGATCCTTGTATTCTCGTAGGAAACTGTCAATGCTGGATAGGGTGTCTTCAACACCTGGTTTGTTGTCAGTCAGCTCTCTGTTTTGGGACTGGAAATAATAACAAAAGGTAATAGATATTTCTATTTAGTAGAAACCTTTGCAAAAAAACCTGTGACTAATTTGATTAATTCAATTAATAAAAAACAAGGAGATTTCTTCAGCAAAAGTTGTCTCCAAGTCCAAATACAAAGTTGTTTCTGTAGTTGTACTATCTTGGCCAATTATATTTCTGAATGGAACTCTCAGTGAAACCCTTATGACTTCTTCTAATATGGCTTCTTCTAACATAAATTCAGTCCGGCTCAAAGCAAATGCACCAAGCATGTGTAGATGAGAGTTTTGAGCAGTCCCAATAGATTGATATCAAAACCCAACACCACCTTGTCAATGCAAACCGAGTTGAGAAAAGCTGAACTTTTCATTGCGTTTTTGTGTTGTTGGCTGCCTCAGTCCGTTTGAATTTTAAGTGTAAATTCATTTGCTTCCACAGTCTGCTAGCATTTTAAGTGTGAATTCATTTGCTGTCACAGTCTGTTAGCATTTTAAGTGTGAATTCATTTGCTGCCACAGTCCGTTTGCATTTTAAGTGTGAATTCACTTGCGGTGTCGTTTCTAGGGAAAATAATACAAAATGCAATGAATTGCAAAGTAAGAATGAATTCAGATTAAACTATGTCCAACTCACCTTCATGCTATTGTACTGTTCCTCCAATGTATTGATATCTTTACTCAATGGTTCCTGACTATCTAGCTGCTGCTCCATACTCACAACCCAGTCAATCTGAGTGCGCAAGGAGCGCAGACGCTCGGCAAACAGTTTATCTAGGTTCAGGTTGGCTTCTAACTCCTCACGTCGGAAAGTCAGTTTGTCGCCCAAGTTGTTATAACGTTCCACAGTGCGGTTGACGGTGCGTTGGGCTTCAGTTTGCTCTGTAAAGGAATTGGAGTCCAAAGTTAGTTAACAAAACAAATCTGTCTTATGTATTTCAGATTGACTTTTCCAGTTGTAACTTATGCAGTTTTCGTAAAGGTGCTCGTACCAAAGATCACATTTTGGTTTTAAAAACAATTATTGATAAGTATATTTCCAAACTTGATAAATTATATGTTTGTTCTGTTGATTTTGCTTCTGCTTTTGATACAATTTGACGCAATGCCTTGATTTACAAACTCACCAAAATTGGTACTGGGGGAAATTTCCTCAAAATTGTTCAAAATATGTATTCCTCCGTTTCTTTCTCTATTAAATGTGGTAACAAGTTAACTAATCCTTTCAGCACGTCAGTTGGAGTTAAACAAGGTTGTGTTTTAAGTCCCATGTTTTTTAATATATATCTTCATGATCTGCCTACTATTTTTGATAGTAACTGTGACCCAGTTGTGCTCAATAACTCCAAACTTAGTTGTCTGATGTATGCTGATGACTTGGTCCTTATGTCTACTAGTGCATCTGGTTTGCAAACTGCACTCAATAGTTTGCAAAATTATTGTCTTAAATGGAAGCTCAATGTAAATATCAATAAAACCATGGTGATGATCTTCAATTAAAGTGGTCGCCTTATATCTAAAGATTCTTTTACGTTTGGAAATCAAGCTCTAGAATTGTGTACAGAATATAGCTATTTGGGGATTATTTTTACTCCATCTGGTTCTTTTACAAAGGCTATAAACCTCCTTAAGGACAAGGCTAGCAAAGCCTTCTTTAAAATTAGAGAACATTTGTACAGTAGTTCTAGTAAATGTAGTTTTAAGTTATTTTTTACTCTTATTAGACCTATCATTTGTTATGGTTGTGAAGTTTGGTCTCCTTTCTTGTTGAAAAATTTAAATGACAGCAATTTCATTAATATCTGTGACAAAGTCAGCGGTGAAACACTTCATATTAAACTTTGTAAGCTGGTCTTAGGTGTTCATCGTAAAGCTTCTAATTATGCAGTTAGAGGTGAGTTAGGCAGCTATCCACTATTGCTCTTTATGTTAAGTTTATCTTTAAAATATTGGTGGAAATTGAATAATGATTGTATGTCAGGCAAGTCTTCTCTTCTTGTACAGGCCTTGCTTCAAGACAGAACTTTTCAGAATAATAATTATTTTACTTGGTCTAAGGTATTAAAAACATTTGTAGTTTAATTGGAAAATTTGATGTTTGGAATAAACCTAATATTCTTTGTAAGACTTCAACTATTGAAGTTGTTATCACCAGTCTAAAATCAGTTTATGACTCAAATTGGTACTCTTGTATTTCTGCTGCTAACTCTAAGCTTCGAACCTATTGCAAATTCAAAACAAATTACCAACATGAAAATTATGTTCTGTTTTTTAATCGTACCTTACGTTCAGCATTTTCTAGAATTCGTGTTAGTGCACATTGTTTGAGAATTGAAAGGGGAAGATATTTATTCCAAGGGTTCCGCCTGAGAATAGAATATGTGAAGTTTGCGACCTTAATGAAGTTGAAGATGAATACCATTTCCTTTTGCGTTGTAAACTCTATGATTGTCATCGCAAAAAGTTATTTTCTAGTCTCTCAGACATTTTTGATATTGAAAATCTCCCTCTTGACCAATTATTTATTTCTTTAATGAGCTCACAAGAGTATGATATTGTTAAATCTGTTGTACAATATAATATCCGTACTAATGTAAAGTAATGTTCTTGTGTTGACATTTTAAATATTATACATTTTGCACATTATTATATATTTTTGACTACACCTGTATGTTGGGTAATTGTCAATAAAATCTTGAATTGCAGCTGTCAGCATCTAAAGAGAATCGTTTATGCACTTATTTTAAGGTGTGTAGTTGATAGGCTCCAATTTGTGAAATACTAAAAGGCATGCACAAAATGCTAAAACATTCAAGTAAGTAGAAAGGCTCAAATAATTTATAAGAGCTTGGAATTATACCTTCAAAAGAATAATGGAAGTACATTCAAACACTCACTCTACCAATCAGAACGCAAGAATATAAACTACGCCGAGTTGATTGAAAATTCACAGTGCACTGCGTTTGTGTTCCGTAAAATTGGCATTTAGTGCGTATGAATGTGTCATTGTTTTGTTGGGTGATGACTGATTTATTTTACAGAAGGTTTTCCTTTGATGGTCATATTTAGGTCTGATTTCTTTTCACAAAAGATGCAATATTATTTTTCTGTCATGTATGAATTAAATTAATAGTTTGTGCATTCCATTATGCTCATAAAATAAGACAAAATCATTCACTTACCGTAAATTTTGATTGCTGTCCAATACACTCAGCCATTACGGGCCTCGAGAATTGGCGCTCAAATTGACCAGGCGTGCATTGATTTTATATCATTTCACTAGCGACATGAAATGTGCATTTAATAACCTATAAATATTCACATATTGCTCTTGCTTGTTTATTTCAATATTATGTAGTGAAAAGAGAAACAATTAGCTTACCTTCTTGGTAAAATTGTACACGTTGTTTGTCATCATGTTTTCTGGCACGCTTTGAGCGTTGATATGTACCATCACGATCACGTGACGACAAGGCAAGACTGGGGCGTCGTTGTGCAGTTGAGAGCGGAAGATTACCCTCACGTATCTTTTGATCCAGTGCTCGGCCAAGTTTACGAACTTCTTCTATGTTGGGACGGTAACCATCATACTCTTGTTCCAGAGGCTAAAGAACAAAAAAAAAAACCAGATGATTAGAATATTTCATCCTGAATTAAAAATATATATTTTGTCCACATTTTCCATAACATACTGGCTAAAATAAGTCTTTTCAATGATCTACAATTCACCAAACTAAAAAAATCTATATCCTTTGAAACAAATATTTCTAAATTAAACATTTTCTAAAAAGTACATTTAAGATTTGTTAGTATCTTATTTCAATATCCTCCTTCTAACTGAATGAAGCCCCGGGAATGAAGCATTAGGTTGCCAACTTATTGTAAACTTCCCTATAATATCTCAAATGAATAAACCTTACCTCGAGTTGTTTGATCTGTATGTTGATAGTCTCTGTATCTCTTGCTATAGGTTGAAGTTGATTGACCCTGTCCTCCATACCAGTCAACCAGACGCCGACATCCTTGACCTGGACATCAAACACTTTGTGGGCTTGGCTACGATCCTGATACTGGTGAGATCTGAAAATACCAAATTACAAAACAAAAATTGATTAGAATGTGACTTTAGTTTGGTAACAAAGTTCAGACCACGGTACGATGGTACCCTCGATGTGGGCGCTTCACTATATGGTTCAGACTGTCCATCATCGCAGGTAACGGCTGATCATAATTAGTCAAAATTTTGACCAGTAGAATAACACAACTTGCCAGCTCACTCACCCTATCCAACTACACGGCAATCGTTCATGAGTGGAAGGTTTTGGTGAAGAGGTTGACAAAGTGGCAAAGTTTACATGCGTGACCTCTGCATAATGCACCACGTTTAACTACGCGTTACAAGAAATTCGCGGAATCACTATTGCGTCACGCGTGTTACTGTTTGACGCTGAAACTAAATGCCTTCAGGATACGGGCCGATAAGTGCTTAGATTGATTAGCGGTTACCGGCGTCTTATTTTGGATAAGATGTCAGAGCCCAGCGTAAGGCCAAGGTTGAATGTGAATTTAGATGCCCTCCAAGATTTTCTCTTTTTCATGTACTTTGGTTTCCTCCTGTATCTACTGTACAAAATCAGTTATCAATCCAGACAATGTTGTGGCAGTGCACAAACTGAATAAAGATTTTAGATTATTTATTCACCAGAAACATAGAAAGAAAGAATTTAGGCTGATAGCCAAAGATAACCAAAGAAAGCCTCTGATGAAGCTTACTGGGGTCCAAGATCTTTCTTTACTCAGTTTTAAATGCAGGAGGAAGACCGGGGTATCTGGAGAAGAACCTGAGGAAGCGAGTATGGACTGAAAACCAAATGCCCGGAACATAGAGCCAGGACCGGGAATCGAACCTGTAGTGTGATTATCTTCATTTTATGAAGTGGCACTTTTAAGGAAGAAGAAGAAGAAGAATCATTGGTGCAAAGCGAGGGAAGTACCGCTGTATTAACCCACTTCCCCTGGATAACTAATGCAAATTCAACTTCATGATTCTGTAGTGCGACACCTTTGGAGAGAACAATATTGTTGCCACTTGACACAAAAACAGAAACATAATTTAAACTGAAATATGTCTTAACATACGGTATTTTATTACAAATAATATCCGTGGTTGACAGCATGCATTACGCTTTATCAAATGTATCCATTTCACTGGTCAATAAGTACCCCGGATCGTGGGACATCGCATATCGGCATAGGGGACACAACAGTAACGGTTCCACCAAAATTAGTCTATTACTAAAAAGATATATAATGACAAACACCATACCTCTTATTAAGTAGAGATTCTAGAGTGCGCCAATTCAGAGCCACATTTTCAAGAATGTCGGACACGTAGGCGGTGTCATAGTTGCGTGCTTCTTGAAGCAGCTCAGCACCAATAGTCTGAATCTTCTCATATTGAGGGCGTCTTCCTTCAACTTGGTGTTGAATATCCTACGATAAAAATGGGAAAAACAAAGTTGCTCAAATTCTTTTTAGATAAGGTCAGCATGCCACACGCACAAAGCAGCATTGTATATACAAATATAAAAAAACATTGAGAATCTATTCAGATAGACAATCAAATAGTTTCTGAAAGATTTCCGTAGGATATATTTAAATCTAACATTTTTTGGCGAAACTGAAACAATTAAAATCAAGGCTTGTCTACTTATGACTACCCTCTTCTAATGGATGAATACAATGTGTCCCAACATGAAGTCATCAAAAATTAGAAAACTATAGGCCAAGCAAACATTTATTGGACAGTGTAAACAAAATTCCATAGTACAGGGCCTCTTGTTTGTGAATGCAACCCCTACTTTGGATTTTTGTTTAAATTGTCCAATTAAGTATTATTTTGCCTATAGTGCATGGATTTTGTTAATTTTTTGTACCAAAGCAAGAGTAGATCATCATACATTATAGTCCCCAACTTACATCGTATGGACTTATTTAGTTTTTGAAATAGTGGGGTTGATATTTTGATGACTTCATTCTAGGACACACTGTACAATTTAGAAAAAAAAATATGAAAACAAAATATTATGGTGTTGATATTTTGATAACTTCATTCTGGGACACACTGTACAATTTAGGAAAAAACAAGAAAACAAAATCTTAAAGTACCTGCAATCTACTGGCAAGTTCTGGCAAGTCTTGGCTCATCAAATCATGTGCCTCCAATGTGTCGGCAACCGGCAGCAACCAATCCTCTAAATCACCAACTTCCTCTTGCAACAGAGTCAGCTTATCAATCACAGAACTCAACAGATCCTTGCGGTTGCGGGAACGTACGATGATGCGTTCAAAGCGGGTGTTGAGGTCGCCAAGCTGGGCTTGGTAGTTGGGGTCACGCTCAGAGCCGAGTTCATTGGCTGAATCGTTGATGGCTTCCACGGTAGGTTTGTGACTGTCAATATCAGTTTGGATAAGCTGTGAAAAAAGAGAATGGGAATGTTACGCATATTATAGAATCATTGGTAGGACTGGTATTTAATATAACAGCTAATATATTTAAAATCTTTACTCCCTTTGAAGAATTCTCTACATATAATGTATATACTCCTAACAATCATATATTATAGCGAGTATATTTATTTTAACTGGAGTTGCAAAATGAACATATCTATTTAACATTTACACCTCCCCTGTAGAATGCTGATGGTAAATTATTTTAGAGAGAGTGTGGAATTTTAACGCAATAGCCAAATCTGAGTAAGCA
>JXSR01S039624.1:97459-113835 GCA_000969725.1 Ophiothrix spiculata | reverse complement strand
TATTTTAAAGATTCAGCTGCTTTGCGGAAAGTTTAGAAAATGGTTTCTGCGTGAATCGTTGAACAATAAACCCCTCAGAGCGAAGAAGTAGTTGAAATTACAACCGGAAATAACCCGTGTATAAAAATAGGCGATCTATTTACTGGCTTAGGTATAGTTGATGATGCTGACGGTGCAGAATTCGACGCATTAATTTTGCATGTGATTCTCCTCGGTCAACTGTGCGAACCTGTAACTGTCGGGTACTATTTCTAATGGTTAATAATCTTTTTGATTCACTCAGGGCTCCACCAAGGAAAAATAGTACCCCACACCTCCCAGTTTACCAAGAGGCTGATAGTTTCAGAAGGATACCTTAGGATAATTTAATATTTCTAACTATTCCATGCTTTGTGATATACTACACTCAAGCAGTCACAAGCCAAGTATGTATGAGGTATACACTCCCGGTCAAAGGTGTTTGCGCACGCCTAAATACGGAAAATAACGTAAATATTATAGCAATTGACCAAGACTTCATGTTTTTATAGGTGCCTTATGTATTAAATATAAATAATCTATGCTTCCTCTGATATTCGATCTTCCATAACCATAAAAATGGCCGTTTTCCTATACAAATATACCACACGCAGTTTTTGCTATGTCCCTATGTAGTTTATTAGTTCAGTGCTCGTTATCATCGTCTAACCGTAAAGAACATTTTCAGGTGATAAGTTTTCTAAGAAATGTGCAGTTATATATTTAAATTCCGTTTTTGAATGTGCGAAAGAAAGTATGTTTAGCACGCCATATTTTTCAAATACGGTAAATTCAATTCCTGTTGAGTTCTTTAGATCTATATATGTAAGACATAAATCCGAAAAAATATGACGCAAATGCTGAACAGTTCTTGAGATACGGCTGGTTAAAGGTTTTGTACGCAAACACTTTGGACCGGGAGGGTATACAGCTTGCCTAGTTCAAATGTTTTGTAGATGCATAACAATGCATTTGTAATATATTTTGTTGACCCATTACGGACAGTATAGATAATCCCCACTTGAGAGTTTACAACCCACAACAATTCTTTTGTGCTTACACGAGCGAAAGCAAAACCAAATATCCCTGCCTTCTCGGTTTTAATTTCCCTCATATACAACAATACCCTATCCAATACTTTCACAGGTCTTTTTTTTTTTTTTTTTGGTGCGGTAAGATTTAAGAAGCATGGTTCGATTTTTCAAAATTTCGATTTCAATTTTGTATATGTAAAAGATGTATGTATTTGTTGGTTCTTTGATTTTGTTATTTTATATTCTGACTATACTACTTTTTACTAGCTAAACTGTTTTACTACATGTTTATATTCTAATTCTTGTCACTGAAATCATTTCTTGACGATTGGTTATTGTTCTCTTTTAATGTAATTTTATATCTATGAGTTTTGTATTTTACAAGTTGTAGTATATTGTTTACTGTTTTATTGTGCAATTTTGTTATCGTTTGCAGGGCCCTACTGTAAAACAACCTTGGTTGAATAGGTCACCCTGCCTAAATATGATGAAATAAATAATAAAGATCATTGCTAAAGAGGTCTTAAAATTTCAAATTTCGGTTAAGTTGGCCAAACCGTTTTGATTTTATGAGCCATTATGTATTTCATAGTTGTTTATTCCTTGTAGCATAAATTAATAAAGGTTACCATGATTATATAATATTTTTACTCATATCTCCAGAACTAAACATGCACATTTCACAAGGGATTTGACAAAAACATGAGTAATATTTTAATGTCAAAATCCGAATGTTTGAAAAAAGTAGAAGCAACCAGACTATGCTCCTTTAATTTGATAATTCTTTTGTCAATTACAATTTTGTAAACTAAACCTTTGTCTTTTAATTAAATAATTTACAAAGCATTTGTATATATACATATATATGCACATATATATGAATTCGTATTGTACAATACCAATTTTGTCATATTTGCAAGACACACAAATAAAGAGTACAACTAAACAAAAACTTGTGGTTCTTTTGTCATCTTTATTGTTGATGTAGCACTCCTACACATATTCACACTGGGCACAATATTGGACAGAAAACCATCTTACGATCCTGATCAACCCGGTCTTGTGGTTCTCTGTATTTATTGTATTAATTACAGCCCTCCTACACATTCACACTCGTAGACTTTGTGTTGTATTTATTGTGTATTTTGTGAAGAACAACCATTACATCCTGCTTGTTGTTGATTTGCTTGTGCAATCTCGTGACAGTCATGGAGGATCAAAGTTATTTTAAAGATTCAGCTGCTTTGCGGAAAGTTTAGAAAATGGTTTCTGTGTGAATCGTTGAACAATAAACCCCTCAGAGCGAAGAAGTAGTTGAAATTACAACCGGAAATAACCCGTGCATAAAAATAGGCGATCCATTTACTGGCTTAGGTATAGTTGATGATGCTGACGGTGCAGAATTCGAGGCATTAATTTTGCATGTGATTCGTACAGACAACGCTTGGAATCTTTAAAAAAAAACGCATTCCGCATTACTTTTCAAATCACTCATCAGCTTTGAGACAAACCTTTTCTTTTTTTTTGGCATTAGTGACATGATAATTCTCAACATGATTGCAGTTGGACACCTTTTTGTATTTAATGATCTAAAAATAGCAGTGATATGTGACCCTCCATCCAAATACAGCCTCCTGTTGTATCCACTTTTTAAATATTTGCAAAGATAGAGCTATAAGGATTAAAATGACACCTCAATGAACTTCACTCGATTTTCAGAAGTCAAGTTACAGTCCGTAAAAGGTCAGGGAGTAAAATGTATAACTGAGATAAATACATTCAAAGATCAGTATGCCCTATATTTTCTGTTGATTGCCCTAAACATATACAGATATGTCATATTTCTGATCACTTTCTTGAAATGAAACTTTGAAACGTCCTTGACATGTATTTTCATCTGTAGCGCAAAATGAAGTCTGCTGCATTTATGGCTCGGTTGAAATGGACAGTCTATAGGCACCCTTATTTTTTTATCTGAAATTGCTGTCTGGCTTGTCAAAAACAAAATCATAATGCCTTCTTTGAATTGTGGCATCACAGATCTAATCATATGCAGCCTTCGTAAACACTAATAAAAGTGTATTTTGAAATTTAACACATTTGTAAATGTCAAGTGATGAAACATAAAACCCTGAATGCACCATCAGTTTCTCTTTTTTATCTTTTAAACCCAGATAGAGAAACTCGACTCTGAAAAATGCTTTGACCAAAAACTATATTATAGGTGCCGTCATCTAATCATTAGATAGTTATTACATAATTAATTACAAACAAAGTTGCAACTCTTATATACAAATATTGACTGCTTTGAGGAGCATGGTTTAAATTAATTTCCCGAGGTGATCTCTAAACCATGAATATACCCGAAGCGAAGCTGAGGGCATATTTATGGTTTTGAGATCATCGAGGGGAAAAATATATATTATTTAAACCATGCCCCGAACAAAAAGCAGTCAATATTCGTTTTATATACCGAATATATAGATTTTTGTCATCTGGTTGGTTAAAAGAACAGAAAATGATTTACGATATATGTTTCTCCTTTCAGTGCTGACCGCGTCGTATTGTGCGCAAAATGTATTGAGCTGGCCTAGTGATAAATATGCCCCGGGCCTAGTTAAATCCAAGCCCGCACTTTTAACCAATCAGAGGACAGGAATCTATATATGAGGTATATAATAGGCCCTATTACATACACTACTTTTGAAAGCATCAAATATGAAATAATTATAAAAATTTCTATATTTTCTTAATTCAAGACACAGTTCTGGATTTCTTACCCATATTTAATTGAATATTGTCAGCAATTTATAATAAATTATATTTCAACACTTTTGAATTCCTTTCTTGAATAATAAAAATAATGCTCACAATTATCTCTAGGTTCTCATATAAGCTCACAATGTTGGCTTAAGACAAACTTGATATGTATTACAATATCAAAGGCACATTTTTATTAAGCCTCTTTATGGCAAACAACAAATGACTTCATTAGTTTTATATATTTATTACATGATAACAATACACTTAAACTATGGTAATTTATGAATACAATAATACAAAAGATTCAATTAAGCAACTTATGCTTATTCATTCCATCTGTAAATTGTGTCTCTGACTTAATATAATCGGCCTTCAAACGAAATTTTCACAACCAAACATTTGGTCATGATGTCACCAAATATTTCCGATCGATTTTAAAGTATAAACCGGTAACCGGTAATGTATATATGGCAATTCAACACATGTTCAATCTAGCGCGAAATTTTATTTGGTCTCAACTCCGTGTTGAAGTTATTTTATTTAGAGTCAATCGTAATTTTGACGTCACAAAAAATGTTTGGTAGCGAACATTTTGTTTGAAGGCCGACTAGGTTTTGACCCATACTCTTAATGGGCTACGAATGTTTGAAGCAACATTTACCAGTTGCCGAATTGATTTCAGTGTCTAAAAGAAACATAGGATTGGTGAGCAAAATCAGCAAACATTTGTTATAATTCAAGTGTGTCTCCAAGTGTTTGGTTACGACAATAATTTCTTCACTAAGTCTCCATTGTTATTAAAAAATCAATTCAGCATCAAAGTGTTATGTGCAATTTGAGTATAACCTACAAAATTAGATCATGCTTTCTTGTTTTGAACCATGATCAAAATGACCACCACACAAAAATATTGCTCTTATCGCTGTCGGGGTATGTGCGTGATCCAGTAACTGGGTGAATTACAGAATCACTTTGATACTGAATCGGGAATTATTATTTTAACAACAAATATTTTTTGCGCCAAATGTTTGGTAGCCTCTAAGTATTGATTGGCTTTGCCATAGTGGTATTATTTGCAGACGATGTAATATCTCGGAGAAAGTATGGAGACATTTTGATTCCAGAGTGAACAATCTCTTAATATCTTCAAATTGTGTCATGTTTCATAAAAACAAACTGACTTTATAGCTGGTTTGTGGTGGACAGTCACAATTATGCAAACATCCATTACACTAAATAATGGCTAAAGAACAAATCTTGATTTATTCTCTTATATTACATGGTCTATATTACTCCTGGTTTGAGGAGATCAGTCACAATAAATGTACAACACGAGTTCAGAAAAAATACAACTTAAGGCTCTGTCATACATTACGAAATGTACGAATAACGTACTAATAATGTACACTGGTTTGGTAATCAATGTACATTTATTTCACGGACCAAACCAGTGTACGTTATTCATAGGTTTCTTGATATGTGACAGAGTCCAGAACTTTACATGTATATTAACATTAAGGTATATGTTGATAATCAAGGTAATTCTAGTAATATACATGGAATATATTAAGAATGATAAATTAAATATTGTGTATGTCTGTCACCCATATATACATAGAATCAAAATAATATTACAAGAAATAAAACAGAGCTTGACCAGGGGCCGGAGTCATAAAACTTCAAAATCAATTTTAAATTAAAAATCAACTTCATAACATGATTTCTATCATGGTGCATCTTGAATACACATCTTTAATTTCATATCAAATAAATACAGTGACACCTCATTAACCCAAGCTCTTATTGTACAAAATACCAGGTGATTTTGAGGTCACAACAATCACTTTTGCATGTTAATGATAATACAAGCTCCTGATAGTACATGCTAAAACTTATGACTCACACAAATCTTGCATTATCTAATTCATGCTAAAAGTTATGACTCACAAAAATCTTGCATTATCTAGGTTGCACTGTATTTAGATAAAATACAACGTATTTGATATCAGTTTGAGGTTGTATGGACAATACAAACTGTACAACTTGCATGCATGCATGTTGTTAAAGTTGATTTATTTTATTTAAAATTGATTTCAGTTCTATGATTTTGCAACCTGGAGTCAATCCTATTCTTCTATTGTCTACATAAATGTGTATTGTAAAATTAAATCTTTACAGAGGTATGCTAGTAGCAATTTCAGATATAAAATTACAGTATCCTTGATATCAAATATGTTTCCAAAGTTAGTTTTGGCTCAAGTTTATTTATCACTAGCAAAAAAGACATCAAATTTAGTATGAAACTAAATGAAAAAAAAAATAAGAAAAGGAGAATGTTACTATCCTAGTGAAAAATTATATACTTTACCAAAACAAAATTGAAAATTTGACTCTTTGTTCTCTCAGCCTTTTGCTCTAGCATCTTACTCTTAGAAGATCATAAACTCAAAATTAAGCCTTTCACATTATTGCATTCCAATATATTTCATTGATTCTATATAATTTCATTCTAATTAATAGATTTCACATATTCAAAATTGCATTCTAATTCTGTACAAAAAATAGTGTGTTTTTATTTGTAGTAAATCATAACATATCAGATCATTATATACTTTCAGCAATAAAGTTACAATTCCATTATGCCACACAATAATTTACTAGCGGGGGTACCTTATATCCTTATATGAAAAATTAAATGAAAAGCTTGTTTGCAAAAAAAAATTAGCGCCATCTAAGAACTTGAACTTGAACTGATATATATCATCTTCCAAAAGTGGCAATTATTGGTTCCCTAGTGGTATCCATATTGGAGAGATAATCCCATGATTTGACAAGGCTGTATGTGACATTTGGTCATTTTGAGCAAAAAGATCTATTGCAGGTTTATGTTGTTCTGCATCTTACGTTTATTTTTTACAAGTGTACAAATAATTTGCCATATCACCTCTCAAAAGTGGTACTTTATCAGTTCCCTTGTGGTATCCATATTGGAGAAGTATGATCCCATGATTTGATGAGGATGAATTTAGCCATTTAATAGGAGAAGTCATTTTGAGCAAAAAGTTCTATTTTTTGTTTATGTTGTTCTGTACCTATTATCTTTATTTTTTACAAAAGTAGGAATAATTTGCCATGAAGCATAATACCATTGCCTAAAAGTCATTGCTTTTCACCATATTACATCAATATAGTCAAAAATTCACTTACACCCTTCTTACATAAAACTGACAATTAAACAAACTGAGCTAGTTAGTGTCATCTCCAGGACCTCGAGGATTGGAAATTAAGTCGGATCTCGAAATATGGATAGCAAGAGGGGAATTCAAAGAATATTTGTTACTCATGATGCATCCAAAAGAGAGAAATAAAATCTTTCAAAATCACAACTAAAAATAATCTTCATTTACCTCATTATACAAAATATTTATTTGTCTAATGACTGAAATTTTAAAATTCACATCATTATAGTCATCATCTTCCTTAAAGTTATTTTCCTTTGAACTTTGCAGGTACATTAACAATGAAAAACAGCACAATGCAAAAATGCTGAGAAATTAAGACAATCAGTGTTAATTCAATAAGACAATCAGGTTTTTTTTCCTTAAAAGCTATGAAAATTTCTGTTTGTCAAAACTGAAGTTATATGAATGTTCTTTTGTCATTCACAATATTCTCAATTAACACAAATAGTCACACTTGGCAAATACTCAAGGTTGTAAGTGGCACTGCGTTGAAAACAAATTTTCTCTACTAATGAAACCGTATGGTATGTTTGAACACATTGGCAGTTGAAAAAAACAACACAGTGACCAAAAATACCTTTGCAAAATTGAAGCAGGCATAGGCAAATGAAACCATAAAAAAATATGAGTAATTGCTATCAATACCAACATGTCCATATGTTTACATTACAGAATAATTGGAATGAACAACTGAATAATACCCTGATGACATTCAAATCCATTCTAAGGCTCAAAACAAATATTCAATTTCTAATCTCCAGATTTTTATACAATTCTTGTCCATGAGCTGAAACACATCCCTTCAGTGCTCTTTACACAAGACTTTTTTGCACACAAAACTGAAGTAAGAAATCTCAATTTGGATTCCTCATAATATTCATCAGCCTGAAATCATTGGTTATTCGATAGAGGATATCTAATAATATCAAGAATAACATACACATCATGGTCAACACCTCAAAAAATGTGGTATCTGCATATCAACAATCCAAAGGAACAAAAGATTTTAAGACATGATGGTACTTTTAAGATAAATGATCTAATTGGACCATTCATTCATCTTGTCATATTGGAACCATGTGTTTATAACACCTTCAAAATGAACAATAAACAGAGTCAAATTGAAATCCCATTTTATAATGGGATTTCCTTGGAAAGTTTACATATATACTTACAATCGAAGAAGATTAATAAATAAAATACTACATAGTACTGGTATACAAATAGAATATATAGAAAATAGAATAACAAATATACAATATACATTTTTGGTCACTAAATCAACACATAACATAACTCAGGAAATTGATATTTCATTTGACCTAAATATGCACCCAATGTTATTTGACCAATTTCTCAAAATCAGTTCCAATTTGGATGACTTTATTAAACAAAGTACATGTGGTCATTGAAAGTCTTTTTTATGCAACATTTACACACTGACAGTATTTTTGTGTAAGAACAATTGGATTATGCAGTTATTAAATTTCAGTTAGAGGTATATTCCAAAATCAAGGTGTTTGAACACTGACCATTAAACCATTCAGTAAGTAAAATTTGTGCAATTTTAAATGCAAGTTTTAGTGAAATGACAAATTTTGTCATGTGAGTGCAACAAAGTTGTATCTGAAGTGCATGGCTGCCATACGTGATATTTATTTAAACCACGTCACTAGAATGCAAAAAAATCTCTCAACTTTTCCTTTTCATATGGCAGTTATTGCAGATATATGACTTTCTTACACTCACATGATGAAATGGCTTTTTTTCTCTACTTGCATTTGGTCATGATATGGAATATCTTATAATGGAAATGGTAATGCAGGAATTACTCAACAATTTTTAAAGGAATGTTGGCATTCTCTATACATTTCACAATCCATGATAGAATTGAATACATCTACAGCCTATTACATTTTCCAGTGTAGAAAAAAAAATGTTTGAATTGGTGTATTATTGTGTGTGCTGTAATTTAGTGAATATCTTATAGTCATATCAGAGTACAAACAATTCATATCTACAAGAAATTTACAATATAGAGTTTCTCTCATAACATATCAAATCTCATATATATTAATATTCTATAAACTCATATATATCTATAATAAACAGGCACTTTACAAACTATTCAGTCAAATTACACATGTCATTCAATAGCTTACTTTCTTGGAAAACACAACTGAACATAATGGACAGTATTCAAAAAGGTCCAATAACTTTCTTCCTTGGAAAACACAACATAACATGCCTAAACAAACCCCAAAATCATAATCATAAAAACCAACACAGCTGCTCTTCAATTTATGATGGTGCAAAAAACTTTAATGATCTTCTTGCAAGCTCATTACATAATATTTAGTAAATTAGCAAATATTCTTATAATCTACATTTCCATAACCAACATTTTCCCATATCTAGATTTTAATGGGTTCTTGATCAAGATTATAGGGTATGAGTGTATCAGTTCTTGTTTCAGCATTCAACTGAGGATACACAAGCATATGTAATGTTCAAATTAAGTTTCAGTGTAAAATACAGTGATGAAACTCACCAAGTTCAATCTTTTGGATATGGACCAAAACACTTTCTGGTTACATGAATTCTGGTTGAAAATGGGCTGGAAAAACTCAAACAATTTGCTCCACTGCCGACCATTTTTGTAAATGGCCATTTTTCTGCCTGATGAACAACATTATAGTTTTGTTGGTAATGATATCAACCGTCATTAACAACTAACTAAACCTTGTTGTCAGTTTCATGACAGTGTGTAAAGAAATCTGACTGAAAGAACCTATATATATATTAGCATATAAACCCAATGATGAAAGAACACCAAGTTTATTTCTGTATATACCTGATTGGTCGATTTCATCAGCAAATAAACTACACAGTGTTTCCGCTAAGTTTTAGAGCTTGCGTCAATTTGAGCAAGTTTGATAAAGTTTAAGAGGTGCTTGCGCCAAAATCATGAGCTAGAAAACTATCTTTCTCACACATTTTCAGAAACTAGTTGCACCAATTTTCACCGCTCCAGTGCCAATGACGCGCCATACGGCTTTAGCGGAAACACTGAAACTACATGATGTGCCATCACCAGACAGAAAGTTGACAATTATGAAAATGGTAAGCTCTCTATTTTTTTTTTGACATTGTCATTTGACTGATAGCTCAAGGAATACTTTTCTAGTACTAATAAAATACTAAACCTGGGTTAAGGTACATTTGATATTCATACAAAACATAATTCAAAATAAAGCTATAATTTAATACAATACTTCAAGGTTGCCAGTTCATTATCATATATAGGCACAGTGATTTTATGAATAACAAGGTAGTCTTAATGTGTTGGAGAATTAAGGTATCTGTGTTGAGGAATACGAGCTATGATCCAAGGTTTTTATTAAGCGGGAGCCGGGCTCCATTTACCCAACGGTTCACTAGTTTTGGCTCCCGGGCTTTCCAATACATTACACTGGAAGCCACAGTACCGAGCTTGCTAAATGTTTTACTCCAGGAGACGCATTTTGGCTCCCGGTCCAGGTTTGCTTAATAAAAACCCTGGAGCTATCCATGATACTGCAGACTGTGTCGGGGAATACAAATACCAATTTTGATAAGCATTGGGTTTGGCGTGATTTTAAGTCAGATTCTTTAAGCTGTAGCACATGTCTTGAAATCATACCTGTTCTACTTATATGCAAGAAGAAAGATGCCAACAAATATTTATATACAGATATTTTCAGGGGGGTCGGATGTTTTACAAAAATATTCCTTTCCTTTGTCGTATTACCCAGAAGTGGACTACATGATTTTGGAAAACAACCTCCAAAGTTACTAATACCTAGGCATGTTATAATGAATGAACTCAAAATATCAGTCCGGACTTAACGCTAAATCAATTTATTAGCCAGCTCTGATGAAAGATGGTCGCAATTTGACAAGTGTTGGCTAAAAAATGCAATGGTTAATCATTTTAAAAATTTGTAAGAAGGATGACAGCTTAATTGCCCTAGCTATCAATTTTGTGTAATGGGTGGTTCACATCTACAATGCTTCATGAAGCGATACGATATTGCTACATCAAGCTACAGCAGGTAGTTTGATTTAGCGTTTTAGTCCGGAATGATATACTGGATTTGGTTAACCAACTCCACTTAACTTGCAGGAAAGTTATTCATGTTCATTTGTAGACTATTTTACTACATATTGAAATAATACATGCAATGCTGCGAACAATTCCGACCCCCTGGATTTTTTGACACAAAATGGGTTCATATTCAGAAGTGAACTTACGGCACCCTTGCGTCCAGGCAACAATTTCTGATCAGTAAGGTGCTTGAGCAAAATTAAGCTACAATTTTGTTTGGTCAGCTTCAACAAAGTCACAGCTTTAATTTTCTAAGATTGTGACTATAGGCTTGATTATATGCTTCAAAATTATTGTAAAATATTCATTACATATTTTAATTTTTTTCAACTTAGGTTATATTGTAGCTTATTGTTTTGTGTTCTTGTAAATAAACTCTAAGGGTAATCTTTGCCCTTAGGGTAGGCTGCCGGTATCTTGCCTGCAGTCAACTTAGGTTATACTGTATCTTCTCTGTGGTGAATTACTCTTGATCCTATGTCCGTTTCACCGAATGCCACTTTGTTATCTCAATAAGATGTTGCTATGAGCAATTTTATTAAGTAATAATTTAAATTTAGATTTGAAATTATCTAGAGGTGAATAATCAAGCCTATGGTGGCAATCTCTGAAAATTAAACCTGTGGCCAGGTTGTGGCCAGCCACACAAAGTTGTGGCATAATTTACTCCAGCGCCTAAATGTACAATAAAGCCAGCTTCACAAGTTATTTTTTTCACTTGGTTTATATGTGACACACAACTGTAATTTTTAGTGGATAGAATACAATAATTTCAAATGGACAGAATTCTGCTTGGCATAACTCACATTTGACATTGATATTTACACAGAATTATTAGCTGGACTTGGCTTCTGGATGGCATATTATGATTACGGACAGGTTGCAGCTTGGCTTGGCTGCTGCAGGAATGGCTTGGATATGTTAAATCAGATATGCAATGATTTCCAAAGCCTACTGTACAACTTGGATATAAAAAATACCAAATAAAGTAGATAAACAAGGCTTCAAAACTGTTCTTGTCTCCAGGATTTCATATTAACATCATTCTACTAAGGCTGGACTGTCTTCTAAAGATGAAAAAGGCCTCATGGCTGTACTGAACTCCTGGATGGCACATCAGTTAATAACAAAAATGGCTAGAATGTTTTATTGCCTATGTTACAAAGGACAATTAAAATAGACTGTAGATGAACAAGGCTTCATGTCTGGAAGTGGCTGCAGAATGGCAGTCCACTATGACTTAATGTATAAAAACAAGGCTTCATGACTAAACGTGGCTCAAGCACTGTAAGTTCGCTATAACTGGCCCTTTTTTCCGCCTGCAATACAGGAGACACAATGGAATGTACATAAACATTTTGCTCTAGGATCGTACATTAGTTAGGAGCAGTCTACCATGGCTGGACTTTTTTCTACTGCACATAGTACAGAAGGTACAATAAAATGAAGATAAACAAGGCTTCATGAGTGGATGTGGCTCCAAGATGACACTGGGCTGCCAGGCTTGACTGTTTTTCTACAGTCTTCGGTAAATAAGATGCAAAAGTACATAGTACTGCGCACAGTACTAGATGACACAACAAAATGTAGATGAACAAGACATCATGAGTGGATTTGGCTCAAAGATGACACTGGGGCTGCCAGGCTTGACTGTTTTTCTTTAGTCTTCGGTAAATAAGATGCAAAAGTACATAGTACTGCGCACAGTGCAGAAAACACAATAAAATGTAGAGAAACAAGGCTACATGGTTGGATGTGGCTCCAAGATGACACACAAGATAAGATCAGTTCACTTCACTTCACTCATGCACTAGGGCTGCCAGGCTAGACTATTTTCCTAACATCTTCAGTACATACGATGCAAAAGTATGTAGATGCACATGGTTTCATGGCTCTATGAATGTATGCGTACTATGGCTGAACTGTTTTCTTTCTACCTTCATACCTTGTACAAAAGACACCAGAAACGCTGACAAAATCTCTTGTCTACCCATCACCTCCTGCGAACATCTGAAACAAAATGAACAAAACATGGTGTGAGAAAAATATATAGGTATTGGGGAATTTTGTTTGAAAAGCAAAAGAGATTTGAAAAATTGTATGTTAATTAACATGCTGTTGTTAATATGTTATAAGGGGGTGGTGTAGGTAACTTTTGTAAAAGTCTGGTATAATAAAGGATCGATTATCAATGGTTGCGTTTAAGTAAAGTTTTCTTGTGAGAAAAATATATAGGCATCAGATTAAGACATTGAAAATCAGCCTATATTATATTGGGGAATTTTGTTTGAAAAGCGAAGATGATTTGAAAATTGTATGTTAATTCACATGCTGTTGTTAATATGTTATAAGGGGTTCGGTAGGTAACTTTTGTCAAAGTCTGGTGTAATAAAGATCGATTAGCAATGGTTGCATTAAGGTAAAGCTTTCTTGTGAGAAAAATATATAGGCAGCAGATTAGGACAAAATCAGCGAAGATGGTATTGGGGAATTTTGTTTGAAAAGCGAAGATGATTTTAAAAATGTATGTTAATTTACATGCTGTTTTTAATTTGTTATAAGGGGTGGGGAAGGTAACTTTTGTTTAAAAAGTCTGGTATAATAAAGGATCGATTAGCAATGGTTGCGTTAAGGTAAAGGTTTCTTGTCAATTGTTAGTTAATTGTTAATGGGGGTTTCAAATCAACATTGGATTTTGTATTTCAATTCATCCAACAATACATGTATTTTATATGTGCATCTGCAATTTCTAACTTTTTTGGCAAAACCTTATTTAATTGGTGTCATATTTTCAGAGGGTATAGTGTTCACAAAACGATAAAGTTCAATTCTATATGCTTTAATATATTTAGCACTGTTTCAAGTTTCTTGAAATATATGAAGAGCTTATTTTCAAAACCTCTTACATCCAACCCCGCCCATCTGATCTGCAGCTTAGGGCACATCAACATTGATAATTAGAGCACAGAATTCACTGCTAGTAAAAATATTAATACTAACTGAAATGTTGAATTGAAAATTTAAACAAATTCAAATTAGATATTTGTAAAAACTGCTGTCTTACTACCATAAAATACCCACAGAGAAAAAGAAAAACAAAGGTATAATGTGTTGTTTGATGCCAAAACCTCGTCCGTCCACTTATGCAGGTCACTCATTTTCACTTTTAGGTGCACATACCCAAAAATGGTTATAATATATCAAATTTGATATTATCATTTGAATAAAATGACAATTTAATGCACTATTAAATGCTTTTAACCCAATCCAAATTGGATATTTGGCCTAAAAGTTATGGTCGATTTGCTTCAAAATGTATACAAATGTTGATCACAAAACATAAGAATTCTGTTTAATTTATTGTTTTTCACCCTGTGATTTTTCTAATCACTGGGTGAGGAATCATAAAAATAGAACAATATAATGTTGTAGATACTTCATAAAATTAAGTTTTACTTAAATCAATAGGTGAATTTATTGTTGTCCCAAATCTAATTAGCATAATATGCAAGTTAGGTGTGTTTTTTTTACTTTCTGGGTTTTGGGGGAAATTGTTATAAATGTAAAACTAATCATTGGATTTTCATGAAATTTGGCAGAAATATGTCATCTGAGCTACTTGAAAAAATTAACAGTTTTTCCAATATTACCTCCACATGTAAAGTTATAAACAAAAATTGTGTTATTTTCTGGTTTTTACTCAAAATTCTGCCAGGTTTATTTCACCCTAACAGAACCAGATCTCACACAATCTCACTTTAGAAAATCACGAAAATGTGCTAAGTCCAGATACGTCACAGACGGGGGTTATATGCAGGGACCAAATCGCTGGCTGGGCAGCGTTTGCTCGGTGGCCTGCTACGGGTATCACTCGCTTAGGAAACGGGAGGTCCCTGGTTCGAATCCTGGTGAAAACACACATTTTTCACCACCCTTCCCTTTTCAAGGAGATACGCTAGAAACAAGAAAAGTTACATGATCAGTTAGGATTAAGCCATAAATTGATAAAAAGCCATCATTAACTTTTTAGGAAGAAATTATATTATCTGCAGTGTTCGAAATACCACGTGCACCCATGCACAAATGCAGGTGACTTTGGGGCTGTGCATGTAAGCTTACTTCTCTCACCTGCACAAGTGCATGTACATGTTTGGTCATAATAATAGTATATATAATTATAAAGAGAAATAAGAACACATTTGAACATAAATAAATTATTTGTTTTGAATTTCAACTTTAAGATTACAAAAATTATTAAATTTGTACTTGTTTTGCAGCTTTCGCCATGTTTGTTTACCTGGGAATTCCCTTTTGACAGGGTGTGACATCATATCATTCATTTCTGCCCTAGAGGGGTGTCGTAATTGTTCAAGTCTCATAACCACGTGCGTTTGGTGTTACAGTCGTCCTTGTGTTTGTTACATACCGATATATATAACGACCGACTGGTTTTTAAATTATCAAAAACAATGGTATGAGATTAGAAAGTTCCATTTTCATTCACAAAAATGAACCTATCGATCAAAACATAAACAAACATCGAAGCCAGTTACAATTGCAGACTAGATGCAGTGTACACTGCTCGTTTATGAAATGTTCGGCAGTTTCCCACGCGAATATCGCCGATAATGCTACACTATCTCCGGCAGAATCTGCAGCAGCTGAAAGATCATGTGTTGGTCAGTTCCAACGACATCATCGCACAGCAGTACATTTGTTTTGATGAATTGCTATGTGCATGGGAAAATCATTTTGTGCAGGTAACTTTTTCAGGTTACATGCACATATGCATGTGGTTAAAATTTTGTATTTGGAACACTGGGTAAGGGGCGAATATGTGTTACAGTGCAACCTCTTTAATCCGAATATGATGGGACCAACCAAGGCCAGATATTAAAGTGTTAAATTTGGATAAGAGAATTGTGTTTAAATCTGCATTAGCAAATAAAAGTCTTAAATTGGTGCAACATAAAATAGTGTGATATATGTTGCTGTTGTTAGTGTCATAATACAATCATATTTTCTGTATTTCCTTTTCTTGTCTAGTCCAACATGTATTAATCAAACCAGATGTCAAAGGCTTAGAGAAAGACACAACTGGCGAACCTCCTGAAGAACCAATGTAAGTTACACAATCACCAGTATTCAGTCTTATGCTAGATGACCACTGCA
>JXSR01S039624.1:72731-89620 GCA_000969725.1 Ophiothrix spiculata | reverse complement strand
AAAATCTGGCACAAAGATCAACATGATATCAATCTCTGCTATAGTTTGACTTCGGCTACCTTAGTCCAAGGCAGATGCACTAGACTTAAATATTTCTTAATGAAACACTATCTTTTTGCAGTTTATATATATTGTTAAAAGCCATGTACTGAAAAACATTACATGAAACACTGATTCACATAACAATATGGGCCTACATTTAAAATTTAACACTCAACATTTCAAAACTGGCTTCCTAGTAAACCAAAAACACTTGAATGGACAGTTCTGCTTTATCTTTATCAGCCAATTCTTTATTGTAATTCTTTAAAAATTATTTGGTAACTTTTAGTTTGTTTCAAAACTCAATCAGGTTTCTAACACTTTTCCCAATCCAGTAGGAGATTTTGATACCACAAGAAAGCTCATTCCACGATCCTCACAATGCCTTAAAATCTTCACACCAACATTACGTTTTCATCAACAAGCATGATCTTGGTTGCAAATCATACTCCAATAGATACCTTGCAGTTTTCTATGGGTCATTTTCTCACACTTGTTGCTTAGAAAACCAATGTGGATAAGGCAATACAAACCAAATTTCAAAAAAAAGAAAGCATAGTAATGGTTCTTCATTAAAATGAGAAACAAATCAATTCGACGGAACTCACAATTCGGGTACGATCAGAATTTGGATACCCAAGTATCAAAAATATATCAAAATATTGATACCCGTATCAGATTAAGGATATGGACTGTATCCGAATTCTGTTGATGGCACAGGTAACAAATGAAAAGCACAAGCTGGGAAGTAGTGTAGAAAATCTTTCTTGCATCTACGATAAATTTCATTTCCAACTGTGCAGTTTCCATTGAACAGCTTCGAAACATGTATAGACCACAGAAAGCAACATAATTTGGCGAAATCTTTATGGAATTAGATGAAAAACGATGATAATGTTATTGACTCTTTTATTCATACCGCTATGGCGTGCCACGAAGCTAAATAAATTCATTGGTCCTGTTTATTGCCATGATTACCATGAACATGGAATGATAACGTAGCTGAAGCCTCGCTTTGGCCATACTATTCAGGGATTATTAAGACCTCTTTCCGAGTAGTGAATAGGGAATTTCCCATCAGGAATTGTGTACATGTACATATTCAGACCAGTTTCAGCTGGTTTTGGATTTTTTTAAAACCCAAATTCAGATACGTATCCGAGTTGTGAGTTCCACCGAACTGAAATAAGTTAAATTTCTGACCATCGCATCACCTACCTTTCAGTGTTTGCCTTATAAATTCTACAAATCTGTGTACATATACTGGGTAGCAAAAAACACTATAAGTCTGCTTTACACTCAAATCATCCTGGTACTAATGATATTGTTAAGCGAATGTAATTAAGAAAGTCATATCTGCAATGACTGCCATATGTTAACAATAGAATGCAAAATCCTCTAATTTGATCTCCTCATTATGACTTTCTTGCACTCACATGATGACTTGATCAGGATGTAGTTTATATGCAGAGTCAGAGAAGGCATGCACAAATTTAAAACCCAAATGCACCCTCAAGACCATTTAGTTGTATTGTACGTGCTACTTTAGGTGAAGCAGAAAGTTATCACAAATGCCCATGTCAATTTATGTGACTTTCCTTGGGTAATTTGTAGTACTAGTAATAATTTTCTGTGACTTTTACACATCCAGTATAACTGGTCTTCAGCAGATATCTAATAATTGGAATCATGTGACCAACATATATTTCATCCAAGAGAAATAAGAAACCATGTCTAATGGACCCAAACCCTTGAGACTTCACTGTTTAGTCATGTGACAATTCTGACAGATCAGATACTTGGTTGAGGATCAGTGATGTATAAGTCACATCACAACGAAGCAAATTTGAGTTTCTGTATTTTTTGACATCCTTATTTCCAATTACCTTACTTTGAAACCGTTCTCCAACATGCAAAATATCAAGATGCATTTAAATATTCAAATACCAGCACCTAATGAGTAGATATTCACAATTTGTACTGAAATACATGTAACTCAGGAGTAATTATGTATGTGCAACATCCATCATCACTTCTTTTTGTGAAGTCATGGGTCACAGCTGAGATCATTACAAACAAGTAGATTATAGCAAAACATCAGCTTACGTCAGTGATGATGGACGTAGCATATTCAAAAGTACTCCCACGTAGTATATCCAAAAGTACTCAAACAGTACATAAATGTAGAAGTATAATCAATCACTTCTAACACCATAGAAAATTAAATAAATGGTGACCGACAAGATATGTAAACATGATCAATTTAAAAAATAATAGCATAAATAGAAAATCTTTAAACATATTTTATCCAGAGGCCGCTTCAAAACTCAAATGATGGTTGCCTACCGGATCTGGTCAGTCCAACCTGAAAAAAACAATAGACAACCCCCAAAACCTGGCAGAACCGGCAGACAACCACCGGTTGAGTTTTGAAGTGGGATCTAAATACATACTCTCAATCTTATAGTTACTAATGACCTTTGACCCCAAAACTTACTTTGAGATAGTTTATCAGCATAGAGAGGAAGATTAGCGAGCTTAACAGAACCATGAGCATCTGACCCAACTAAAATTAATTGAAGGAACAAAGACAAAGGAACAATCTATGTAAAGACAAATAAAGAACTATCTACTCATCACACAAAAGAACAATATATGCAAAGTACACAATTAAATGACCTTTAACCCCAAGTACTACCAGCTAATTTAGTCAAACTTTGTATCTCTTTAATAGCCTCTGTATGGGTCCACTACACTAAATTCGGAAAAATTGACTGCCCTCCTAAAATGAGGACCTCAAAAAGTGTAGAAGGGCAATTTGTTTGGTGTATATTTTGACCTTATCATGGATTTAGGTTTATTTAAAGTTGTTCTGATGCCATATTTGATCTCCAGAGTACGTTGGTAAACTGTTAAGGCTATTCCCCAAAAATGCATGAGATTTGAGAAATACGAAACGTGGCTCTCGGTGATGGGGCTGTATTACCTTCAACCCACGGTATCTCGAAAAATTTGCCTTGATGGTATACATTTTTCATCATTTTTTGTTAAAATAGATCATAATCAATTAAGAAAAGCCAGTGTTGAAGTAACCAGTTGCTTTATTAATGAGTTCTCGGGTGTTTTTTGAAGCCATTTTGTACAGTAAGTCAATGGGAGGCTATTTTGTGGTGTGCTGCCGTATAGAAGCATGGTCCACGTTTTCAAAGCTTTTGTTTGTTATTTTTTTTAGTTTTGTATGAATGACCACCAACAAAGAGGTTTCGGTTTCAATGAATTATTTCATCACAACATTCACCCAGAAACGGGCATGAGAATGAAATTCCATGAAAAAACAGGAAAATTGTGAAAAAAACAACCAGGAAACACATGCATTAATTTGGCCAAAAACAAAAAACAGGAATTCATGTTTAAACAGGACGATCCTCATGCCTGCAGAAAGAACCATCAACACCTGATTGTTCCTTCCAGATAAATGATATACTTATATAATACACCTGGAAAGAATCATCAAATCTTGAAATCTATCCTTCTGACCTATAATTTTGTTCTGGGGATTGTTGATATGCAGTTATGGCCCATAGCACTCAACCCTCTTTATTTTAAAGAAACAAACCAGTCTTATTAACTTTGATAAAATGAAGATTTTGGACAGGGGACTGTGTTGGTTTGAACATGTTGTAAAAGATTTAAATTTACATCAGGGCACTTCAACCAATTTTAACAAGGACGGAGGCAGTTGAAAGTTACCAAATAATGTGCTTGCTCTTGTCCGATGTCATTGCACACACACCCAAAATTCATTCAGATTAGGTTCGCAGTGATACGGCAGCTAAAAACTTTCAAGGTAAACATTAATTGGCTTGTGATTGAAAGCTTAGATTTACTTGAACAAGCTGGTAGTACCCAGAGATCAAAATAAAAAGAGAAGTAAGTTTAAATAGACATGCATCTAAAGTCCCATAACCGATTAAGTCAAATGTGATAAGGCAAAAGACGTCATGAGCCATCTCGAAATTAGTATGGACTTCCTAGTTGTAACACTATGAGTTGCCGGTTTTGTATGTTTTTGTGTAGACCGCGGTTGACATAGATAGATAGATAGATAGTATACCATTCAATTCAAAAATCTTCTGAATAAGGAAGAAAAGGTAAATTTTATTACTTTGGCCCAGGTTTTCCGCTAAGGTCGTATGGCGCGCCATTGGCGCATGAGCGGTGAAAATTGGCGCAACGAGTTTCTGAAAATGTGTGAGAAAGATATTTTTCTAGCTTTATTGAGCCAATTTTCAGCCACAGCTCATGATTTTGGCGCAAACACCTCTTAAACTTTGTCAAACTTGCTCGAATTGGCGCAAGCTCAAAAACCTTACCTGAAACACTGCTTAATTTTCAGCCATAATTCTACATTTTTGGGAATGAAAAGATGTAAACTTGAGCCTAGATATGTCCGTAAGCACGAAGCAGGTTTAAATTAAGACCAGGTCTAAATGAAACATATTTTCTAGTACAGTAATTTTTTTCTTACTTTGTAAAATAGCATTACTAAGCTTGCAGTTTGACCAGTGGAAAATGTGACTGACAATAGCAAATTCAATTTACACAAGGTCCATCTTCAAACCTATTTTGTGCATACGGACCATAACTGGTTTATTTTAAAAGTCAAAATGGATTCAAAAGTTGCCTTTTAATTGTGAAAATAAAATAAAATTTGAAACATGTTTTGTCGCATATGCACCTACTATGCTAGCAACAATTCTAAAGCATGATGTGAGCTGCCTGTTGAAGCAGGAATGGTCAATGCATCTAATTTTGCAATGGTCATGTGATAGGTGGAAGGACAGTCACATGTTTTTTTCTAAAAGAGTACTTCAAAACTCAACCAGCCCTGGAGCTGCCGGTTCTGGCCGGTTGATACTGTTCTAAACAATGGTAGTTCTGGGCGGTCAGCCTGCGTTTTGAAGCAGCCCGTAACTGAAATTTTATTCATGTCATATATCCTGTAGCGTATAATATGATTCTCCTGTAAGGATGGATCAATTCCAAGTGAACTTAAGAGTAGCACATGAATTTTTTTCTTGATCGTTATTATAGGTACCCTTGCACATCTGAAAAAATTCCATTTAAAAGTGGGGAAGCTATAAATAATATTCTTTGGTATTGCATACTTCATGACTGGTTTTGCCCTATCACATATCAAAATTCAAGGATAGATAAACACTAACAAAAATTTCCGTAGACAAATATATTCAAGCAAGTATTAAACTACAAGCATGCAAAACATATATACCTGGCAAGTTAGAAGCACTATTTGTTAAGCTGACCCCATCTACCTCATCACTTCCATCAGTGGCTGAGACCAGTTTACTGTCATCTTCATATCCATCCACCACAGTATCTTGCTGATCACCGACTTCAACATCAATGTCTACAACGTTTACAGCGCCCTCATTGTTTTCAGATTGTTCAGAGGGAGAGTCACAAGGTTTGTATTCTGACTGTGATTCATTTTCTGAATCGGAAGAAAAATCTGTCGCTGTTGATTGTGATACAAGTCGTTTGATGCCGACGAGGACAACTGGTTCGTGCAACGCAGGGATCCCATCTTCTGCTAGAGCATCGTCATTGTCGGAATCTCCTGGGGAAAAATCTAAATGAACACTACCACCATGTGAAATAGCACTATCTAAAGTGGAATGTGATTGGTCAGTTGTAAGAGAGCCTTCTTGTTGTTGGCTACTTTGTGTGATAGGCTCTGATTGGTCCAAGTATGCTGGCTGTGTAACATGTGACGCTGCAAGCAAATAATAGTGAAAGTAAAGGGAGAAATACAGAAAACATTCCATGCAAATGATCAAGACTTCTTCAAGTGAAAACCCAACCACCAAAGGTGTCATCTACATATCTACAGCACAAAAAGGAGGGGGTTAGTGTAAGGGTATAGTGCTTTATAAACTAAGGTTCACTACAAACATCACAGATTTAAAAGGGAGATTCCAAATAAGCTGCCATTTTTAACTACAAATAGATAATTAACAATTTGGGATAGTCTGGTTTAATGACTGATACTGGTCCAAATGCCCCCAGGCGGAATGCACTTACTTTGAAGATGTGCAGAAGATATTGCATTAATTCTGAAACGCACCAATTGTGCGTTGTAAATATGTGTGAATGCACACTTAATTTGGAGACAGCCATTTTGAAATAAATGTTCCAACTGTGTGGCTGCAATGCATGCAAACACAAAGGCCATTTGGTAGAGGACTGAATTACCGTAAAACTAATCTCCATAATAGTCAAGCAGTTTCAATCAGAAAATTGGAATCACCATATCAAATCAGCGACAAACATAGACAACAATCACAATACATATTCATTGAGCTAGCATTCAAACATACCATCATCATCGTCACCCTCATCCTCCCTGTCTTCGCTGCCTGCATCCTCCCCATCACCATTCCCTGTATCTTCCCTGCTAGGATTCACCAGTTCTATATTGTAGCCTCGCACGCATTCACACTCGCCATTCTCCGGGTTGCGACAGTATGCACAGATCTTGATCCCAGATATCTCTGGTGGTGGCGGTGGGAGATCTTCATCTTCATGGACGATGTTGTCTGATTAAAGAAAACAATAGTAACCAAATTAAAAGTTATGAATAAAAATAATCCTTCCCCATGTTTTAATACTCTTTGGTTAAAATGTCTGTAAAATATCAGTCTTGGACAAAATAAAAAGATATTTCTCTTTTTTCATTTTGACTTTTTCCATCAATTAAGGCGCAAATGTGTTTTCAATACAACAGAGCTATCAGATTCCGACAACTGTTTACAATAGAAAAATATATCAGTGTCAGAAAATATGAAGATATTTTCATCCATTTTTATTCTTAAATCAGTCCTACAAAGTAAAATAATGATATTAATCAAACAAAAATTGATTAAAATTCATCATGTACATGAGAAAAACAATGACATTGTGTCTATCGGAATCCGATAGCCCTGTCTGAAATGTTTCACAGTCCTGCCTAAGAGTTCAAAGTTAAAATATTTTTTATACAATTTGACCTGGTAAATATTTAAGCTAAATTACCAGGGCAGTGTCACTCAGCAGCCAACATGAATTTATGGTTACTGGCAACAATGAATACTGAGATGGCAAGATTAGCCTCCAATTTCAATATTTCTTTGTTTTTGAAGAAACAATCACAGTAGTAAATTTGTATGGTCTTGCCGTTCCCATACCCAGGAGGGGGAATACTCAACTTTGGTCTGAACGGGAGTGTGCGGCCCGGACCTTGAGACCCTTACTCATCTTTAGGGGTAATTTTTGAGAAAAAGGACACCCATATAGGGATTTTTGCTCCAAAATAGACTGATTTTCAAAAGTTTCTTTGATTTTTTACCCATTTCAACATGTTTTCTTGAAAATGTGACCCATGTTTAGGGATTTGGGACTAAAAATGGGACCCATGTGAATTTTTTGTGAAAAACTAACCCATTTGGGTGCAAATCACTGTATAGCTTCCATATGTGAGTACCCCCGCAGGGTTCCCATAATACCAAAAAACTGCCATGTACATAACACAGGGATTTCTAGCATCATAACGATGATGGGCAAATGCTTCAAGACATGCTAAATAGGGCAAACACACAGTCCCTCTACACAGAGAATAGCAATGTTTACATATTGCCAAGCATGATCGCATTAATTCTGCTTTGGAAAATACCTTTAAGGTGTATTTATGTGGTCTGGAATCAGAAACACAAAGCCAAGGCAAATATAACTTGCATTTTTATTGGTTCTACAGATTTGTGACCCATATAATGCTAACAACTTGAACAGAACTGAATTGCCTCTGAAATCATGTATACAATCAAACTAGAGGTGTAACATGAATATTGCTATATAGGATACTCAGGGTTTTAATTTGATGTTTTAATCCAGAGTTATAAAGTCCAGATGTGGGGAATATTCACATAAACAGTAGGATATCCATGTCCCCCACCTCAGAGTTTTAACTCGGGATTTAAACCCAGAGGCCGGGGACCCTCACTTTAACAACAGGATATCCATGTCAAAGATACAAACTCTTCTACAAATGGGAAATCTGTTAATCTCATTCCTGGGAATTTGGTGTTTGGAGGGGAAATTTTGAGGAAAAACAGAAATACATAAGAAAGTTGAAGGGATTTTTTGGAAATTGCTGTCATATTCCTGGGAAAGATGGCATTTATTGCCAACTCGAATAATCCATCACTGAATCATAACGGAGCTATTTTCATCACAGAAAAGATGTTACTTCAAGCGCCTATAGATGGGGAGAGTGCACAATCTTTTGCAACACTGATTTTAGGGAAATGTATTCATCTACCTTTGTCTTCCTCATCTTCTTCATTGATCTTTTCACTAGTCTCTGCTACATCAAAGACCTCATCCTCTACGCTAGGCATGGATTCTGTTGCTACAGTATGCTCAATACTGTTACCATCACTAGTATCTATGTAAGCAAGCAAGCGAATATACAAAGCATGCAATGTGTGCTATTTAAGAAAATGGAACATGTGAAACATGCAAACTTTTGAATTTCTCTCGGTATAAAATATACACCACTTGTGAAAATTTCATGTGAACTGCTTCATTTTGACAATATGAAGACTTTCTCAAAATGAAGGCAAGTTTTGTTTACAATCAATATTCGATCAAGATTGTAACAAATCTGCACACAATTTGTTTTGTTTTTGATAGGATATAGATACTGTATTGTGCAATAATGGCACATACAGAAGACAAACCAAGCACAAGTGTTGCAACATATGCAAGAGAAATTCAATGTATGTTAAGAACCCAAGAATATAAGGGATCCTTGCCAATCTCAACCTGCTGTTGATCACCTTGCAATTTTGGCAAGTTGCTATTGTTGAGAACGAAAGTCCAGCAACGGCCTGGCTTTGGTTTTGCACAAGTCAAGCAATATAGACCATTTTCATATGTCTCATAATGCGTCTTAATAGTACCATAAATACGGGAGTTTCTGCACGAGGAACCAGATTACTAAGTTTTGCGCATGACGTCATCTCCACACGAGTTGTAATATGGTTGCTCGTGCAGAAACTCCTGGATTTATGGTACCTTCAAGATGCATTATGAGTAAAATGGAAGTGGTCTATCAGCCAGACGAGGGTTACGAGCGGTTCAAGCATCTAGTCACAAACTGTGATCCTAGGTGGTAATTAGCAGCTGAGATTTGAAGTCTTCCTTAATTAGCATTAATGAAATCTAAGAGAACTATGAAGAATTGGCGATAGATTTTTTATAGCAGCATATAAAAAGATTAGCATTCCAGACATACAGGGTGTGCCAATAAAAAAGCAAGATTAGAAAACAAAAATATTTAAAATATAAGCAGGCTTTTTTTCTCATCAAATGATCAATGATATTAAAATAGAGCTTTTCCCCTTCATTATGCCCTTTGTTTCATTTAATTTGGATATTCCTGTCCGGAGATACAGTATTTTAAAAATGGAGCACAAATATCAATCTGGTCCAATTTGTGATCATCCGATGAAGTATGTTAACCCATGTTGATAGCACCTTAAACTGATTTTAACCCATTAAACTCATTTTACAATTTGTGGTTCAAAGCTATTATTGGTCAATTATTTTCATTGAAAACAAAACAGGTGATCGATTTGAAAACAGAATTATAAGCAATTATTAAACAATTATGAAATTTAGTTTTAGCAGGCTCAACTTTTCTGGTTTTAGTTGTGGTACTTCAGTCTGTGTCGGCTCTAAAATTTAAAAAAAATCAAGGGCTTTCGTATTAACCTCTTGTTATAAAAATTAATAGATAAAATGCGAGACTCAGAGGCAGTAGCTGCAATTGTAATTTTGAGGGAAAATGATGCATATCAAGATAAATTTTAAAATCAAGGTCCACATCATGTCAGACATTCAGAAACGGACTTAAACATTCCAGTTCGGGGAAACTTTGAACATGAAATTTTAGAGAGAAAACAAATGAAATTATTGTTATTTCTTACAATTGTAAAAGTTATTCTGACATCCTTTTTGGCTTGATTAGATACTCGGAATGAGCTTTTGATATAACACTAAACAAAAAATACAAGCAAGTGATAAAAGTTTTCATCTGGAGATGTTATTTGTCATTGTCATTAAATGTTTTGATACTTTTTGTTATTGATCATGAAATTGAGATCATGAAATCGGACCAACCCAATTTTTAAGGGCTTTACAGAAACAAAAAGCTATTTGAAGCTGAAGTTATGGTAAATAACATGTGATAATTGTTTTTATTACATGTAGCCTAATTCTCTCAGAAAGAATTCACAAAAAATCTTGCGTTTTAATGGCACACACTGTACATTAATTGTTCGTAAAGCCTCATTCATGTTATTCTATTCTTCTGACTCCTCTTGACAGACATTTTCAAGCTCTACATCATCTTTTTAGATGATGCAGTGACCCTGCACACAAATCTGTAACTTACTTTGTTCAAAATTTCTGCCAAAATTCAAAAATTCAATACCAAACTATGTCCTCAAGCTTTAAAAGGTAATACCTGATGCAGTGACCCTGTGCACTCACTCATCTATAACTTACTTTGTTCGAAACCATCAACTTCAGATGGTGGTGGAGGAAAGTCAAATTCTTCTGACCCCTCCTGACTGACGTTCTCAAGCCCTTCAAAAGATAATGGCCGAGGTGGTTTAGTAGGAGGTTTGCCTAGAAAAGAATCAGGGCATGCATGCATAAGAATGGAAAGATTTCATGCAAAAGACATGGAAGGATCTATGGAGTGTTTGTCTTATTGTGCATTCAGAGGACAGCAATTTCATTACTGCAACATCAATGCATACGCAATCTTTAAATTTCATAGCGAACTATTACTAGCGGGTGTTAAGACTCCGTATTGATTAACATTGCAGTAATAAAATCGCTGGACTCAGAACGCACCATTAGAAGAAACAGTAGCAAAGTTGATATGTTACAGCGACTGATTATCTCTTTTACACATGCAAAAGACACTACAGGATCTATAGTGCGTTTGTCTTAGTGAAGTTGATAGATCTCTTGCAGAGACTGGTTATATTTTTTACACATGAAAAAAATTTGCGTCAATCATTTCAAATATGTAGAGCGTTGTTTTGCAAAAACGTTTCGATGTAAACAATACCATAATTGATCATCATAGGCAAAAACAAACACAACAGTCTATGCGACAGATCCAAGGACTTCTACTCTTTCATCCAAGAAATATAAATGAAGTTAAGGGGTCGTTTGGGCTCCCATCAGAAAAGTGATTTTGCGATGGAATTTTATATTTAAATTTCCAATCATTGACAAAATACGTCAAAAGAACCAAAATATGGCATTTTTTAAAAAATTGGATAAACTGTTTCAAAATTCTAGTCAAAGAAACAGTTTCTTGTGTTTGGGCAAAAATTTCCTGTCAAAAATTCAAAAACTCATTACCCAATGGAGTTTATTCAATAAAGCTTGGTCCATACATGGACTTTTATTTGTTTACAAATTTATTGGCAAGACAAATTTGAGAAACTTGCTCAAATTTGCTAATAGCACAATAACTGCAAGTATATTTGGAATTTTCTGCCACTATAAGAATAGCATATCCTAAAAGTAGATGATTACATGTTGGGTCCATAAGGACCCCAATGACCACTTTAATGTTAAAGAGCACAGATTCCTTTCTGAACTTCCTTGGACATGTATGAAGTATGTGAAAACACTAATAGTGGTGCGAAGAAATTTGCACGGTTGTGAAAAACGAAATTTCTATAAATCTGAATTCATAACAAGCAATAATTGCTAAAGCTATGTTCACAACACTTTGACAAAATGTGGCTGAAAACAGTGTTCTGGTGATTATTAGACCATGATGTACAAACTTTTATCTTTTTGCAAAAATGGCTTCAAAAACGTCTCTACGCCGTGCGCAAATTAATAATGGTTTGCGGAATTTGTAATGGCAATTATGACCATAGCTTAAAGTTTCCATGTTGCATCATATGTATTTTCCATACAACAGAACAGCTACAGCAATGGTGCATTCAAAGTCCAGCGATTTCATCCCTGTAACATCAATCAATACGTAGTCTTTATACGCACTACGAGAAGTGCGCTTTAAATTTCAAAGCTGCATATCGAGCAATGTCGCAATGATTAAATCAGTGGACTCTGAACGCATCATTAGTATTACTATATCTGTATAAAAAGTACCAGTGCTGATATCGAAATCCAGGTTAAACCCGAAACTATAAGATTTATTGGTCCCAGGGTTCATATCCCAACTGTTTCTTTTATCTACAGTAAAGAATGATTAATAAATCAATAGTTCAAGATGACAGGTGTTTACTACATGATAACGAAACATTGATGGTACTGCATACAAGGCAATTATGGATAGAGTGATTAAATGTAAGGTTACAAGGTCAAATCTATACCTCCAGAAGAATTGCTTCAAGTACACAGAAAGTGGTGATTCTGCTATGCTTTATTCATGCATGGTATCTTCTGGGGATAAATTTGAACTTATGACCATTTCCACAATGCATGTGTTCCTCTATGTACTATCATGCATATAGAATAACTGGATTTCAGAAAGGCAAACTATTAGAAAAATTCAGAAAAAAGAAAACTATGACAGCATGCAAGATTATAATTTACATACAAACATATTTGAGCTTCATGCTGTGTTCATCCAAATAAAAAAAAATAACAAAAACTGGATTTGAGCCAACACAGTGTATCATATATGCAGTTGCTGTAAAACTGATGGACAAATTTAAAAAGGGTAAAACTGATGGACCAGTTTAAAAAAACAAACATACAGCATGAAACTCAAACAAAAAATACATTTCGACCACAACTCACTAGTATTATGTTCTTCTGTAGATTCACCGAGTTCCGGAGGTGGTGGCAAGGAAGAATCCGATCCCCTCCAACCACTGTCATTATGCATTGGTGTTGATGTAATCATATGCTCACTGCTTCCTGACATATCGTCAGGATGCTCGTTGCTTCCTGACACATCTTCAGGAGTATCTGGAGTCTCAGCAATCGTATCAGGAACTTTCGGAGGTGGGGGAGCTCTCCGTTTTTTAAGACTGCCCATTTGCGATACAACACCCTTGTCGTAATTGTCCTGTGCCGACCCAGTTGAGGGCGGTTTTGGCGCTTGGCGTGTTTTCTTACTGGCTCGTGCGTTTCTGCTGGTACTGGATGTATCTAGTTGTGATGTTGATGATACTTTCTGCATTTGTTCTTTGGGTAAGATATTTTCATTGTTATTTTGGGTGGCAGTTGATTTTGATGTCCGAGGAAACGTTGATGCATGTGTCGTAGTTGGAATAACACTTTCACTTAATCCACCTCCTAAATCATACTGGAAATTAAATTATAACAAATTATTTAAAATATTGGCCGCATTAAAACTGACCCCCCGTGCATTGATTTTGTCTCATTTCACTCGCGACATGAAATGTGCATTTATTAACCTACAATTCAAGCATAATTTTTTGGTTAATCTCGTGTGACACAGTTCTGTCTTTACTCTGACACAGCTCACTGAAATAATCTAAGATCACAGGTCTTGCTTTAATCATTAAGATTAGCAAGACAAACATCCCAGACTTGTTAGCTGAATAAATTGGATCAAACTGGTAATCTCAAGTAAATGACTGCTGTATTTCTTCAATTCCAGACAAGACCAAGTCATTGAGTATCATATGTACGAAAATCTTAAGAAATTTGTGAGCGTTTTATTGTTAGGGATGTGCCTTGCATATATATGTTGCTGCAATAACCCTTTCCAAGTTCTCAGATTGAACTCTATTTGCCCATGTCCTATGGAATTGAAAAGTGAAGGTGCACTATAAATCACTTCATTATTTCTGCTCATAGAAAATTAATTTCAAAAGTATTAGCCACGATTCCACATGAACATGAAAACTCACAAAAACTTCTTTGAATCAAGGTAAGCCATGATATATCAAAATAAACAAAACAATTTTAATTTTTTTTTTTTTTTTTGCTTGTTGTGACAATGTTGGCAAATCCCGCTTTTTATTTTTGAGCACCGTTATGCTAGTAATCGAAATGCGCTATATCACAGTTGGTAAACTTCAAGTGACTCCCATCTCTCTAGGGTATATCGTTTTCGAGAAATCTTGCGCGCAGCGATGACATATCGTCAAAATTCACATTTGAGATATCTGCGATTTAGTCTAGAAACACTGTTTTTTAGGTTTTTGTATATTTTAGAAACATTTTTTTGCTCATATTTTATATTAAACAATTAGAGATTGAATTTTCACTAATAATTTCGAAACTTAGAGATCAATAGCAAAATTGGTTTTTGAGATACAGAATTTTAAAGCCGAACAAATTAAATATCGCAGCTTGAAAAAACAATAAAATACATAAGAAATAAAACAATAAATTTCGCTCGTGAAGTTACGTTTTCGATCATAACTTTTGAACAGAAGCTCCGATTGTTGTCAAACAAAAAGCAAAAGAAAGGTAATTTTGTCCTTAATTTCAATTTGCAACTTGTATTTTTAGCCATTCCAACCCCATATTCCCCCTTAAGTGTTAAGGGCTATACTTTGATCAACACTAAACAGGCTGGCATAGTGATTTCACGGGCATAGCTGAACACAGCACAACTACAGTGAACACAGTGAGATTCTCACTCATACACATCTGGTATTCATCTATGGTGTGCAGGAAATTGGGCCTAAAAAAATTGTTTGATTGGCGTAACCCGACCAGCCCTATTTTTACTGCCGACCCTTAATATTTTTTTTTTTGAGCATGGTAAAACACCTTCATTGATGGGAATCGATTCATGGGGGCCAAAAATATGACTTGCATGACATTCAAAATGACAAATAAAAGATGTGCTACAGAAAAAGTGAAGATGTTTTTGTATATGTGTCGTATATTATGTACGTGAAACATAGGCTAGACTTTAAAAAAAAATCAGACCTACCTACCCTTTTTTTTCTATGTCATGCCAATCAAACTTTTTTTTTTAAGGCCTTGGCAACTTACTCCTTTCTTTTTCCTTGACATCCGACCGAAGAATCCCGTCTTCTTTTTCTTCTCCTTCAACTCTGGTGGGCCCTCAGGATCTGAAACACAGAAAACATACAGTTTTAATGATAACTTGATAAAATAAAATGCAGTCAGATAAGAGAGGAGGGAACCTTGAGTACATTCCGAAAAGTAAAAGAAAATGGGAATTTCTGACACTTTTTCACTTTGTTTTTACTTTGTGGGTAAAATTTGAGCCATTTATGCTAAGCTCAATTTATAATCAACGCTATTTATAATTTTGACAATTTTAATGACAAATGGCACAACAAATGGATTTACACTCAAACGGACATTGTGGTACCATAAAACAAGAAAACACAATCTTGAGTTAAGCTTTTCTGAACTTGTTTGTGTTTACACATGGTTGCAATTTTAACTGCAAACGACATTGCAAATGAATTTACACTCAAAATGCAAATGGATATTAAGATATACCATACGACATGAAAGCACTATGAAAGTTCATCTTTTCTGAACTTCTTTGTGCTTCCACAAGTGATGTTGCATTTTGATATCAAGATATTGCAGGCCTTCATTTTTGAAATTTGCAGGAGAGCACTAAATTGCTCTTCTGGGGATTTCAAGAAGGGCTGTAGATGAGCGGTCTAAAAATCTCCTCTAGAATAAATATAAGAGGAGCTGTTTAGCAATCATCAGAAGAGCAGTTTCAACATTTGAATAATTCATACCTTCTTAGTGTAGTTATGGTCTATGACTGATCAATCTGAACATTATGTTTTAAAATTGAAGGCCTCCTCAAGATATTACATAGGTTAGAATTAAGTAAGTACTGTTTAAGCTTCCTTTGAGGTCAAAGTGCTTTGTCAAAATATTAGCCAGGATTATACCTACAGCAATAAAGAAAAGATTTTAAAATCGCCTTGAACTTTTCTGGAAAATATGCTCATTTGTTATTATTTTGATGAAAATTTCTGTCTCATTTTAGTTCAATTCTCAGAATGAGAGCTTCGAATTTTTGAACGTTAGGGGTTTGGTCTCAGTGAGTGAGTGAGAAGAGCAAAAAACAGCTCTTCTGAAATGAGTTTCAGAGGAGCGGTAGAAGAGTAATCGCTCTCAAGCTTCTCAAAAATGAAAGCCTGTATTGGTATTACTCAACTCTTACCTACGCATGGTTTTAGTGCGTTTACTTTTGCATTGAGTGTACATTCAACTTTAGATTTTAAAAAATAACAGATTTCATGTTTACTTCTCTCAGAAAGGGCTATAAACACTTGACAAAGACAATGCAATTTAAAAACAGCATCTCTGTAGAAATCATTATATCATGCAGACAAAATGTCCTTGGGGAAATATATTCCACATACACATACATGCATAATTCAAATATCAAATGTTAAATTATTGGATCTTTTCATTACACAATGGTTTCTAAATTTACCATCAACTAGACAACAGCTGGCATCGGTGAATTTTATCAAGCTATTTTATCATCCATTTTATTTGTCATTTTGAATGTCCTGTAAAGCCATATCTCTGATATTTACTGTCTAAGAGGGTCATGGTACAAAATATCTACCCAAGGTAATTAAGACTGTGGGCCTATTAGTTGCCCGACACTGAAGGTGGGGGGGGGGGCAATAGTAGGCTGATAGTTGCCAGTCAATCAGGGTAGATATTTTGCACCATTGAAAAAAGTTAAACGTAAATTCTAAAATGTTGAAATGGGATTCTATCTGGGTTTA